>WBMV01002488.1:139368-383844 GCA_013396655.1 Campylorhamphus procurvoides
CGCTGGCGGCGTTTGCCGTGTCGTTTGAATGCGGGAGGCTCGCTCGCTCCTGGCTCCCTCCATATGCGGTGCTGGGGGCGGGCCCACGGCCTTTAAAGGGGCACCGGCGGCAGCGCCGCGCCTGGCGCCGAGCTCGGTCCGCGGTGCCCGGTCCGGGCGGCCCCCCCGGCTGGCGCTGCGGCGGAGCCCCCGCCGGCCCTGGGCACGCCGAGCCGCCCCAAAGCTGCCCCAAAATCCGCCCCAAGGGGTCCCCCAGAGGAGCCCGCCCGCCCCGAGCCCGGCCGGAGTGGTTTGTTTTCACGCCATTCATTTCGCGACGCCGCGTTTTTAGCGCGTTTTGGATGAACCGCCGTGTTTTTTTCTACATCAGGGAAAATAACGAATGTTTAAAAGTTTATACTGAGTCATTCCTCTGCAGATGAACCTATGACTGACTCATAATCTGAGAACTGCAGTGGCTTGTAAAATAGAAAGGTAAGGCTTTTACGTCTTGATTTATCTGTCCTTTTGAGTGCCTGAGATCTGAATTATCATCCGAAAAACAGGAGAGACTCTGTTTGTATTAGGAGGCATAATCTCATGTTCTGCCGATCAGAGCTTGTGTGTGACGTGACAGACCGTATGTGCTCCTCTGCGTGGATCTCTACCACGCATTAGGGCATCTTTCATCTTTTCCTGTTTCTGTAGTAGTAAAATGTGGGAAGTTCCAATGATACAATCTGAAATATGCTGTCCTCTTGGGTCTGTGACTTCTCTGGCTTCTTGAGATATAACTGAGCCTTGTATATTGTAATTTGAGTGTTGGGGTTTTTTTTTTATTTCTTGAGTAGGTCTGTGGTTCTCCTTTCAATTTTGTCCCATAGGATGTACATAGCATTACTGAGCACTAGTCTGAACTTGCACCCACAGACCAAAAGGGAGCTTGTTGAACAGTGTAATGATGTTCTTCAGTGTTTAAATTAGACAAACGAATTAGTATAATTTGAAATAGTTAGTAAAAATCTGTATTTAAAATAGCTACTGTCTTGCCTAGAAGACTAGCTTTAAAGGCTACACTGATGGTTGGTTAGAACTAAAGAATTCATTGTGTATATTGCAAGTGGTCCTTTAAAATGAACCATTGGTGCATGCCATGTATGGATTAATGTAGATCTAAGTGTTATTTATGGTGATTAGGAAGAAGGCTCTTCATTTAAGATGAGAAATACTTGAACATTTGGAGAGAATCAGAGTTTTTTTACGGCTGAACTGGGAAACCCCTTGTCATAAAGCTTGATAACGGAAACACTGATGTGTCATGAGCTTGAGCATTGCAAGCAGGCGGCACTACGGGGTTATAAAAGTTGTGTTGTTCCAACATGAGAATGGTAGGTGTTTTACTGAAATTTGACTTGATGAGAAGCTTCTAATAATAGCTGGACCTAGAATATAGATTCGTAAAGTTCATTCAGTAGCAATGCAAATTAATTCTAATCAAAGGAGGGAGCTAAATGACTCAGTCTTTAGGCTTTCCCGAAATCCTTCTGCAATTAAGTTTGATGATACCAATTTTGAGAAGCCATTCTTGTATGGATTCAGAGAATTTGATCATTGTGTAACTGTTTGCTATTGATACCTTGGAAAACTCGATAAGATAGCAGTAGTTATCATCAGTGATGCAAGATTCTTTATGAAGTCTTACCAGTTCATGCTAATATGGTTTGTCTTCCAAATAATTTCAAGATCTTCTTACATTTTAGAACTATACATTGTTCTTGTCCATAGTGTAGACTTAGAAGAGGAATATGTTGTTTTCAGCACTGAAGTCCAGCTGTTCTATTAGTAGATATGGCAATGCTAAAAATACAAAAAGCCAAAAATGTTAGTTTTTATACTTGTGGTGTCAAACTACTGTAATATAAACTCATTAATAAGTAGCTGATCATAGTTCTTCTGCAGATGAAAAGGCAGTTTAAAAATAGGAATGTCTTAAATCTACTCCACTCCCCTAAACTGGCTTTGTATGAATAGATATTATAAGAATAAAACATTTTGGTCTCTCATATCTTAGGTGATATAGTAACTGGATTTCTTTTGTTGTTTTTTTTTAATTATAATTGTGTTTCTTAGTTGAAGGTGCTGCATCTTATGATATCTGAAGGCTTCTCATTACCTATTGATTTCAAGTATCTGTGCACTTCTGCACAGTTCCTTTTAAGAATTGCCAAGGCTTAAGTGTGGTTTGGTTTTGTTTGTTTGTTTTTCAAGCTTTGGATACTTTCTGAGCATGATGCTTGTATTTGAAGCCTCTTGGCATTTTTGGTGTATGGCTCAGGAATACCAGAAGTGGTGGGAGAAATTGGAGATTTCAAGATGTGATATGGGGAAAAGAAGCCAAGGGAGGGAGAGTTGTGTGGTTTTGTGCAGCAAAATAAAGGTGTGACTGTAGCACGAGGGAATGCTGTAGCTGCACTAGGTTTTATCTTATACTTTTTAACCTGTGGTGATACAGAAACTACAATAATGAAGGGCTGGCAGAGAGAATATAACTAGGCTCCCAGCTGTGCCTGTGGAAAGCCCATGCCCTCATAGATGGATAGTTGAAAGTCAGTATACTTAGTTTTGACAAATCACAAACATTTAATTTTTTTTCTATGCTGTTTTTATGATAGAAAGGGAAAGGACTAGAGAATTGGGAGGAAAAGGGAGTGAACTTGCAATGAAAGATCATTAGATACCTGCAGTGTAGGAAGAGATGCTCTCCCTTGTAATGGGAAAGAAGAGGCAAGGAAATAAAGACAAAAAGCCCTTAGAAAATCTGTAAGGAAAGCATACAGTGGAAAGATCTTAGAACTTAGAGAGAAAATAAGGCCCTCGATTATTTGGTTTTGAGAATTGTGTGTGTGTGGCAGAGGTTTATCTAGTCTTTGAGGGAGTGTTTGTTTTCTCCCTGGAGATCTTTTCTTCTGGATCAGTGACAGCAAAATATCATTGCCACTGTGACTTCAATTGCTACTGACTGTTGGCTTTGTAACTAGGTTAACAGGGCAAGTGTCTCTAAAATTACATACAACAACTGTAGGTCACTAATCCTCTCCACCCCTCAAAAAATGTTAAGCCTTTGATTTCCATGCTGTTGTTCTTCCCTGCTGCTTCACTGTGCATGTATAAAATGTGATTTTAGTGATTTGCAGTCAAGGCAGCATGGGAAGCAAAGTTTCAGCATGTTCAAATATGCAGAAGTTCCGTATTGGACATGTGTGATGGCTTCCATCCCTGCCTCATTCCTGGTACTGAAAAGTGGGATGTTGTGTACTTTGACATCAAGGTTGAATTTTTGCAAATTTCAGGTGTTAGAACCTCAGTGGGCATAGCAGGAATGTTTGAAGTTGGAATATTTCATAGTTCCAGTACTATATATGTACTTTCATAAAATGTTGATTAATGAAATAGATTTCTCTGATGTATAGAGGAAACATTATGTTGATTATTTACAGTGATAAAAGTTGCTAATAATTCTGTAGTATAATTTAAATGCTCTGAAGTGAATATATCCTTCCACATGCAACATACATAGCAAATACTTCAGTCAAAAATATTAGTGAAAAAAGTAATGAATCTTTCACTTTACATGCCTTAATGGTGACTGTATGGAAGCTCAAAATTAGAAAAATTTAACATTTGTAGGAATACTGAACTTCCGTCTGACATTGCAGTTTCTGCAGTAATATAAAAAACATCTTTTTTGCAAATAAAGTAAGATACGTGCTCTCAAGACAAGCTCAAAATGCCATGAGACTTTACAGCTTTCTTGGGTGTCTAGAAAAAGAGTTACTTGGATTTGGTCTCATGAAAAGCGTGTTGCAGATGCTACTGCAAGATAAGAAGTGTTTTCCTGGCCACTGCTTTGTTCCTGCAAGCTTCAACATCTATCAAGAAAGAGGTGATGGTCCAGCGTAAAATCTAGGGGACCCTGTTTTTTTTTTTTTTAAATTCTTGTAGAAGTGTGTTCTAGAAGTCATTCAGATAGGGCCAAAATAGCAAGGGTCTTTGTTGCAGTGCTGAGTGATGTGACATCGTGTCCAAGTCCCAGGGGCAGAAGGGGGATTCCAATCCAAGTTCCCTACTTCCCTGGGGAGTATTCTCATCATCAAGCCACAGGCCAGTTAAGAGTAGTGTCACTTCCTTCTCTTGAAGCTTTTTGCCATGCCAGGAAAAAATCAAAACTCAGTGTGCCTAAGAAACAGAGCAAGAGGAAGGATGATGGCTCAGTCAAGTGATTAGGACTTTTTTAGGATTGCCAGGATGAGTAAAGACTTAGAGTCTGCTGATGCTTCATCCAGTGTTTTGTTTAGTGTTTTCTGGTGCATTTGAACTTGATGTTGAGGTGCTTCCTGACGTGGTCAGCCTTGTCAAGATGTTTTCTTAAGCTAAAGAAAAGATACTTGGGTGTCACTCAGGGTAGGTGGTAGCTGATGGGGAGTTCTGAAAATAACTTTGATGCAGCTAGTGGCTTATTTGTGTCTGGCTTCTTGCTCCATATAAAGACAATTTTCCTGGTCTGTAATAACCTGGGAATAGTGGTACTTTCCTATGATCTGAGGACATAAAAATGATGAGGTGCTGGGACCCAGCAGGGCAGTACAAGCGTCATCTGTTGAAAAACGGAGTGAATTACAAATGCTGTGTAGAGGCATCCAATCCTGCCTCCTCTGCAGTGCTGTGCCTTCCTGCACTGTCAGCATCCTGGGGCAGGAAGCAGCACTTGCTTCACTCTTCCAGTGATACCCACAGCAAACATGCAGTGCTGTATGAAGCTGAGTGTACATGAGAGAATTTGTCAGTGGTAGCTGTTCTGGTGCTTGTATTTGTTCTTTCTCCTTTGGATATTTTGGAAAAGTAACATTTTTTTTTCTGTCGAACCAACTTACATGATAATTGTGCCTAAAATAACTTTGTAACAGCAAAGCCCAGCTCATAAACCAAATTTTGGCAATGTGAATGGATTTTGTTTTGTAAGCTCATCCATGTACATGAGAGAGGGAGATAAATAGAACAGTTATTAGAGGTTTTTATAATGAAGATCTTGTGTACTATGCCCAATGTTGTCCCACAGAGAGGAATCTTCTGAGAGGAGGTTGCTTTGAGTGTTGTGTGTGTAAATTAATGATTTGCAGAAACAAGTCTCGATTTTTTGCATAGGTAGTATAACTTTGTAATTTTCAGTTGGTTTGTTTTTGTTTTAGTCTCCTTTAAACCACCCCAAGTGACTTTTTCTGCATTTTATGGTCTTCAGTTACTAATGGAATGCTTTTGTCCATGCTCTCCTTTTCTTCCATCTTAAGTTGTTTGGCTGAACAGTGTAAATGCTCTTGATTTCTGAAGCTGGTTCTTCTGATTCTTAGAAGTGGCTTGTTTTGACCAGCTTTCAGTCATATCCCTTGTAATTTTTAGGTTGTTAAGGGATGACTTTTATTCCAAGGTGATTTCATACTTGCACTCGGGCAAAATAACTGCATTTGCCCTTTTACTTCCATTTATATCCCTTTTTTAGCCTCTTGAAATACCTGTTTCCAGGATTCTACTTACTTTTACACTTCTGGCTAATAATTTTTATCTGCAAATCCACTTTTCTTTGACCTCTTTGCAGCTACCTGCTTCTTTGGTTTCCTCCCTACCCCATCTCCCACTCCAGGTGAATTAACATGCCCTTCTCTTCCAGGTCACCAAAGATGCATTACAGTGTACCCTACTATTGTCTGAAGTACATACGTCTTTAAATCTACACTCACTCTCATTCCATCCTTTGTACTGTCCTCCTTTCTGTTCAGTACAGCATCCTTGAGAGAGGAGCTTTGTGCTTTTGCCTGGGAATGTTTTTGTTGTTATGACTGTTGTGGTTGAACTTAATTAGGATACCAGTTCTACATTCAACAGGCACCAAAGGTAAAGTGCTTGTGGTTGTAAAATGACATAGTCTCAAAATGCTACCATTTGGCTGACAGTTTGAGTAGAAGGAAATTGGATACCTGAATAAATTAAGACCTCTGTGTTGCCTGTGTGCATCTCTAGCAGTTTTGGAACCCATTGATGCAGTAATATTTTCATTGCATTTGAAAGTTCAGTGTTTTGGGGGTGAAAAATAAAGGATTTGTGCTAACTGTTTGAAGCGAGTAACATGCAGTATCACTTGAAGTCAGCAGTATCCTCTCTGTCTGTTTTCTGTCAGGAGTTGAATCATGTTTCTATCTACAGAACCCTGAGCATGCTATATTTCAGATTAGCAAATACGTCTCACTACTCACCCGTGGTGTCAATATGTGATGGGAATGCCAATGGATCCTGTGCTGTAACTCAGCTGGTGTTGCTCATGCAGTTTGGCAGGTGGTTTTTGTAGCTGGTTGTAGCAAGATATTTTGACACTCTTTCTTGAGCATGGACAGAAGAATGCTCTTGCAATGTCTAGAAAGATAAAGCAAGTTAATTGTTATTTATGTATTAAATTTAATCAGCTATTTTTTACTAACTGAGACCATAAATTTCCCCTATTCCTCCTCCCTTTTTGCAAATTCCTGAGAATTTCATTTTGAAAAGGTTATTTAGACCTGCAACTTTCAGTATTTTGCCCAGTAAGATTTTGAGGGAATTTTGGGGGATTTACTCTGTTGGTAACTTGTGTGGTTTGGCTAGTGTTTTTGTTTGGTTTTGGGGGGTTTCATTTGTCTTGATTTGGCTTTGTGTTTGCTTTTCTTTGCTTTGGACAAGCAAATAAGTATCTGCCCCTTGCATTCCGTATATTTTTCCTGAGGAGACACTCTCAAAATAAATGAAGAAGCAACTTAGAATTGTCCTGTTTGTGTAAATAAAGCTGTTAGTACCTATAGGCAAAGTATGATGCTGTTGTTTTGAAGAATTATTTACTAAGACTTTTGCTATGGTATTTTTTGAATGTGAACTCTGTGTGTTAGTTGACCATTCTGAGATGAGCTAGGGCAGACAGACTTTGAAAGTTCTCTGAGCTATACATAAAAAGGCAGTTTTTCCAGAAAAGTGTCCATGTGCTGAGTTAATTGGAAAAGTTCAAAGTAGTTGAACCCTTACTTACAATGTTGTGATTTATGTAACAAACAAGGAGAATAAAAGGCAGTGATGACAATAAAAAGAGTCCATATGGATCCAGTGTATCCGTAAGTTCTGTCATGTCTCTTTGCAGGAGATAAATGGTGGAAGTTGACAACAGCCATCATGCTACACACTTTATTGATGCTTACAATAAAGTGCTGCCCATCTCCCATAGTGTATTTTGTAGCAGAATTGCAACCTGAAGATGTTTGGGAATGCTTAACTTCGTCTTAAGCTGATGTGGGTAGTGACTTCTGTTGCTGCAGTTAAGGTTGAGGTTTGTGGATGTTCTGCACACTTCAGAGGTCTCTGTTTTGTTTTCAGAGGGCAAGACGAAATATGCCTCGGGTAGCTGTACTTTTAAGATGGCACTGCTGCTCCAGTGTTACCATTGTTTTTTTTTTTAAATAAATTTTTAACGAAAATCTTCTTCAAATCTTATCTCTTGGTTAAACAGATGCCCTATTATAGTTAATAAATGTGTATAGGAATGTAATGTGTGGGGGTGGGAGGAGAAAAAAGGACTGTAATTGTCTGTGGAGAAATGGTTTGGCTTCTCTTGTAGCTAATCAGATTTTATAGAGTATTAAATAGTCCATGTGCTAAAGTATCAGTTGTTAACACCTCCAAACTAAAATGTTTGTCATATTAAAGAAGGGGAAATATTGGTGAGCTCTCCATTAGGTGGTGCTGCTGGGATTGAAATATTTATATACCTAATGGAAGCAGACTTCTGCCTAGAATTGTTTCCATGTCTTTTGTTTTGTTTTTTTTAAGGACTTGTCTTTATTAGAATACTTTCCTGTGCCAGGGATACTTGCTAAAGTGGTGCTTTTTCAGCTTGAAAGGAATATGTAAGATGCTAAAAAGACAGGCTGTCTCCATGGGAAGGAGGTATGGAAGAAATCAATCATATGCTTTTTGTGTGGGTGATTTAGATTTTAACAGCTGCCTCTGTTGTAGCTCTCGTCTGTTTAGGTGTTGGCTCTGTTATGTTCATGCCCTGCCACCATGTAGTTGGGGAGACTCTAGCATTAAAGAAATTCAGTGACAATACTTGATTTAAAATCCAGAAGTGAATTAGTCTGACCATTACAGCAAAAACACCCTTATGAATCTTATGAGTTCCTGTGTGCTTTTTGACCCTGACCACTAGCATTTCTTCTTAAAGAGCAGTGTTTAAGTTAAAACACATAATGATAGTATTTCTTTGCCTGAGCCCTGACTAACTAGTGATTTTAGAAAAACTTAAGAGCACAAAGATGGTACCTACACAGAGAGACACTGAGTACCATCTTAAATGCTTTAGGTGATCCCTGATGATCTGAACTTGATGCTCAAAAAGTGTGTGATCTCTATTGCTGAACTTTTTATCTGCCAGTTCTACACACGACTGGGATATTTTAGGGTGTCTAAAGTTGTACTAAACCCCTGTGATGAGACGCCTGACTCTCTTCGCAATAGTTGGAGTTGAGATACATACATTTTTAAAAAGTGCATTAGTAGGTGAATTTAAGTACTACTTACTATTAGGATTCCTTTAAAGATAGAAGGATGTTGTTGCTGAGGTCTTTGAATTCTCCCACACTACAGGGCTGTAAGTATCAAAAAAAAACCACTCATTTTTGGAAATGGTGTTGGCCAAGAGCAATAGAGTCAGTCATGTTGGGTTCTCTTCTCATTACAGGTAGAAATATTTTTCATGTGATTTACAGAATGAAGGTAATTGTGATCAGCTAGCAAAAAAGTTTAGTAGCGTTACATAGCACTGAGCAAGAAATGCAAGAGATGCATTTTTTCTTAAGAAACTGAGACTATTTTCTTTTCTTTTGAAGAAGGTGTAGCTTTGAAAAAATACCCTTCTTGGAGTTAGGAAGTTTAAATAATTTCAGATCCAGCAGCAGGGGGCCTATCTTAACAAACCTGACCCGAGTTTAGCAGCTGTTGAAGTGGTGTGGGACAACCAGTGTCTGTCACATGTAATTTTCTGTTTTCAAAGAAAGAAATGAAGTTTGCAAAAAATCTTTGTTGACTTTCTAACCTTGGCCAGGATTAAAATGTGTGGTTGTAAGATGCTGTTAGTTCCTCAGAGTATGGCAGGTTGAAGTAATAGGCAGGGCAATGATTCTCCTTGGTCTTAATCATCTATTTTCGAATAGCTCAAATAGGAAAACTTACCGGTTACGTGATAATGGGAGAAATGGACAAACTGTTGTGTGAGAGAACTTGGCCATTAGTGTTTTATCAGTTTGCTAATAATAACCCTCAAAGGGGCAATTAAATGATAGCGCTGTGATGTCATCCAGCCATACGACTTCATATCAAATGTGAACTTGTCATTCCTCAGTTACGTGAGTGGCGTGCTGAGCAAGGCCAAAGCTGAAGGTGGGAACGAATCAGGCAGAGAGGAAGCTTTGCTTGGTCACCTTGAATAGAAAGCCTTGATTCTAACATTACCTTATGATAGTTCATACACCAAAGGGTGATAGTATTCTGTACTCTATTAATAGATCTTTAAATACTAACAAAACTAGCCTTACTTCTTCCCTCCTGCCTTGACTTTCAACTGGTTAGGAGACTGCCTCTGTTTACAGGCTAAGACTTGGCAATTAAGGGGATTTGTCATTGTGTTTTGCAGTGCTTAGGTTCCAGATCGAGGAATAACTGTTGTTCCTACAGCCAAAGTGACATCAACAGCATAACCCAAAGGTGTGTTAATCAGAGAGGATGTAGTAAGGACAGCCAGGGAAGAAGTGACAATGTATTGTAGTGCATAAAGGTTGTGCCTGTTTATTTTTAGGTGAAGAAGGTAATGAGGGGAGGCCTAGGGAGTGCTAAGAACAGTCCTGTGAAACTCCCACCCAAAAGTGTGCGGGATGGTGAAATATATTCTTGTTTTTTAAAAAAAGTAGAAAATAAACTAATAATCAAACATGAGATTTGGCATAAATGATGGATTTTATTTGCAAAGGTATCTTTTGAGAGAGATTTGTGGGGCATGCACTTCTGTGTAAGAATTGATTGACGTACAAGAAGGCTCTTGATAATAAATATGGATGCCTGTCTTGAGTTATTAAATGAAATGCTTGAACCTGATATTATGACTAGATGTGATGTGTCAGTCTCAATGCTGTTACCAGCACTGAAATGAAATAGTCTATCTCCCTCACTCTTAGACCCAGAGCTGCGGAGTGCTGGAAACCACTTTGTACCGTGGTTAGTGTTTAAAGTCACCACTGAACACAAGTTTTATGTTGTATGATGTTGTGAAGTGAACTGTAATAACTAAGGAGTCATGATTTTGGATTTTTTTTTTCTTACTACCACAAGCATAGTAAATTCCAAGGGCAAGGTGGGAAGGCCAAATAAAGATGTACCAATATCTTAATGCTGCAGTCTGCCACCAGGGCTCAAGCATCAGAGGCTATTGTTGAGTATTACATACAATAAGTAAAATAGAAACAAGAGCTTTTATTGGGTGTTTTAATAATGTTTCTGGCTTTATTCCCTGTTAGAGCTCTCTGAGCCTGTATGATACATTCCTTAAACTGAAGTTGTCTCTCTGTGTCCCTTTGATCTCTACCCATTTTCCTGTAAATAGAAATATTTTTAAGAAAGCTTTAATATTTGCATACAAGTGACTTCTGAGATGCTCTTTCTATACCACAACCCTAGATGCCCAGATGTTCACTGCAAGAATAAAGAGGCCAGTGTATAATGGCTGAAAATCAGTACAGAAGAGTTCAGCTCCCATTGTTCTAAGCTGATGTAGGGTATTAATCTTTTTTCACTAACTAGAATGAGACTAGGGTCATTGTTTCTGCACATTCCCAGTGTGGTCAGTCAGTCCTCTCTGCAGCTGTGCTGTGACTGTGGCAGAACTAGTTAGACAGTCTAAGCTAAATAACCTGATAAAAGTGTGAGGATGAAACTTGATATTAGGCTGATGACTCTTCAGCATTGTGTTTATTGATGAAACTGATCTGCTACCAATACTGAATGAGGGAGAAGTGCATAGAGAATATTAATATTGGAACATTACACATTTTAAATCAATAACCACTGCCTGCAGTTTGCCCAAAGGCAGTTGTTTCTGGTGGTTGTCTAAACACAGAAGGCTTCAGGGTTGTCTGCAGTCTGTACTCTGACTCGTGGATAGTTGGACTGGAGGTGTAAAGTCCAGGAAGCCAATATGTGATACAGGAAATTTTGTCCTCTTATCTCTGCAGGCAGAGCACTGTAGAAGGGCACAAGTCTCCATTACAGAAATAGGAGTCTTTCAGGTGTGCAGTGGTGTTCTGCCTGCTTTCATCCCCTCCTTCTTTTCGTTCACCAAAGGCTTAGGTCAGGGGCTGAAACACAGCTATTTGTTGCTTTTGCAAGGATTTCTTTTTCTAATCTGTCCTTTGCCTCTGGTCTAAGTTTTTTAGTAATATTTCTTGTTTGTTTGGGTTTTTTTTGTTTGTTTGTTTTTTAGTTTGCATTGTGAGTTTTGTGTTTTGGATTACTATATTAGTTTCTTCCCTGAACCGTGTGGAGATACCATGTTAGACAAGAGCTGCTGAAGCCCCTCTGCCATGATGTTCCTATCTGAATCAAGGCAAGGGGTTTTATGGTGTGACCTTAGCTTACTACAGTAACTCCAAGGGTTCTGAGCTCTGTAGGTCCATCTTACAAAGCAGCAGATCAAGCTTCCTCCAGCAAATTTCCAGATGTCTCACACTCTAGGAAGACCTGTGCTCCCCCTTGAGATTTGAAGTGCAGCAATTGCCTTTGGTGGAAAGCCCAAGGCAGACCACAAAGCCAGGATTTTTTGGCTGTGTTTTTTTGATAAGGCATACAGGGAGTGCAGCCTGCCAGTTCATGGAGCACGAGAGCTGATTCTCCATGTGTGGATAAAGATGGTGAATCCATGTAAGTACAGTGCTGTCAAGACTGACCAGAAGAGTCTAGTTGCAGGTGAGGAGAAGTGTTCAGGTATGCCATTTGCTTTCCATGTGAACAGATGGACACCTTGGGAACCATCCTGAGTACCCAAGAGCTTGTTTTGTTCATTACAATGTGGAGGTGTTGCTTTTTACTTGAGCACTGCAGCCTTATTGCTTGGTTTGGTCTGGTCTGTATGCTCCAGAGAGAGTATTTAGGCCATCAGATGAATGAATGCATCAGCAGATAACAGAGAGAAATGTGCTCTTTGTTTTCTGTTTTGCATGTACTTTTTTCTTTCTCCATAATTACAGCTTGGTTCTGTCGTGCAGTGGAGGCACCCCCCATAACTGGGTTTCAATTTAAAAAGAAGCATATAGTTATTTGAGTCAGAAGACCTTTCTCATTCATTCTTCTGTTACCATCAATGTGGCTTTTCCTGCCAAATACACAAAAAAAGTAAATTGTCCTTGAGAAGAAAAGTGAAATGGGATGTCTTGATGTACTGTGGGGTGATGAGAATGTCTCAGTAGGACAGGATGCTTTATAAAGGATTTGCATCACCAAAAGTAGAATAAAAAAGAGGCCACAGAGACAGTTGTTCATATCTTGCATTATGGAGCTGCAGCACCAGGGGCTGGCAAAAGATGAACTTAACTCTCCAAATTTGAGCTTCTAATGATGTGTGCCCCCAAAGCGCTTTGTGGCCTGCAGGAAAGTTGTATTGCACTGTCATGGTAACAGAATTATATATCTTCAATATTAAAACAAATGTGGTCTCTGTGCTTTTGACACTTTACATAGTAGGCTTTAGTTTATGATCAGCTTTGTAATTTAAAGTCTCTTTTAGAGCTCTGATTCTAATGCTTGTGCATTTGTGATCTGTGACATTCATTCAAAATATTTATTCAATTTCCAACTTTCAAAAAGTTGTGTAATGAAAATACTTACTTTTGAGTATCATTAAAAGTATTTTAAAGGCAGCAACCGAAACCTAATCTGCGTTTTTAAATTGATTGTTTTTAGCAGAAAAAGAGGAATAATATGACCTGTGAGATGTTTTGAATTTACTCTTTGAGTTTTAAGTGTAACCCTTAAGCTGTTTTCAGCCCTCTGTAAACTGAGGAAAGATTCCTTCATTCAAGCTACTTTACTTTATTTGAATGAACTGGATTTTATACTGTAGTTGTGTTGCAGCATATTTTCATTGCTAAAAGAACACCTTTCTGTTCATTAATGACTGACTGTAGGGATTCTTGGCTCTCTTGTTAGCTTTTAAAAGTAAAGTGAAAATGGAAGAAGTAAGATGGTATTGTGCCTTCTTGTAAATCCATTCCAGCTGTTTCACTCATGCTAATTTTCTACAAGAATAAAACTGGTTGCTTAAACTGCTTCAGTTCTTAGTGTCATAGCTCAGAAATGGCAGTGATGTGCTGGCCAAAATTTTATGCCAGCTAATATGTTCTAATGCCATTTGGTGGTAGTCTGAAAACTCCCTCTGCTTTCAATGTTCACATTTCCATCCTTTAATATCGGAGTGTAAATCTTTCCTATGCTGAATAGGTTGAAATACAGTAGCCAGTAAATTTAGACCTGTGTTGTGAAATGGAGCATGCATCTCAGATAGTTTCTTTTCTTGGTTTTGGTTTAGGTTAACAGAAGTATCTTTACATCTGCAGTTTCTGGAAATTTAAGAACACTGTGAACCTCTGGCCAGTAAAAATTTTCCCATTATGTAAAACATTCTTGTAGATTAGCTTGACTCACTAAGTGGTGGTAGTGGTGACTTCCTCCATGAGGTAAATAGACTTCTGCAATTTTCTAGTGAACTAGTAAGTCTCAGTGCAGCTTTCTGATTTGCTGTAGTTTGTTATGGTTTGGTGCAGCCTTAACCTGTTATTTCTCTTTTCTGCCTTCAGGGTTGTGAGAATTGTTTCTGTATATGAATAGGAGATGCTTGAAACCGACTTGACTTGTTTGTTTCCCAGCAGGAAAGCCTGAGTGCTTAGGCTTTAACTGAATCAAGACCAGCTCTCAGCAGTGGGAAACAATATATTAATCTATTGGAAGCACAGACTGCAGTCTTGTGTGTCACTGGGGTTTGTGTTGTGAATTTTTTTCATGTAAACAGGTAGGTAGGAACAATTCTTATGCTGTATATATTTTAATATGTACATTTAGAAACCTGACAGTTGTGTGAGTTGGGGTTTTTTGTTGGGTTTTTCTTTATTTTGGTAGTGTCTGTATCATTGCATGAAACTGTAAAGTACCTTGTTCTCCTTTGTGTTTTCACATCTTTAAGCTGATGGTATTAATTTGACAAATCATCTTCATCTTTAGTTATGAATGGGGGTGATACCTCAAAAGTCAAAAGGAGTGTCATTCTCATTTCTGTAAGTAAACCCTCCTATACCCTTGTTGTTTCTTGTTCTATGTCTTCTACACAATCAGAATGGACTATTTAGCAAGTTCTTCATTCTCTGCCTGATGGACTTACATTGCATGATAGTATATGGAGGCTTGTTTTTTATAAATATTTTGTTTGTTTCATCAGTTGTATTTGCAAGGAAGGTAAGCAAATTATTATCTTCATTTCACAGAAACAAATTCCTTCAGATGTTTGATTTCAAACAGACTAAAAATATGATTAGAACTCATAGATGCTAGCCACCTTGCTCAGTCAGCCACAGCCTAATTTGAAAAACTACCTTATACCTTAGTTGCAAGAGGAGAAAAGATCCTGAATCTTCTAGAACAGTACATTAAATATGCTTGGGGTTGTGCTTTCCTTCCTTGTTCCACTCTACTTTTTCTGGAGTTTGAAAAGAAATGATGCTTCTATAAAAAAAAGTTAGTCCTGTTTGCCTTCAGTTTAAGCGTTAAATTAGGAATGGATAAAAGAAGTGAAACGTGCTCCTTTCAACTTCTTGACATGAACGTAGGAAATTCATCAATGCATCAGGTGAGTGACGGGGGTTGTGTCTTTGGAGAGCAGCAGCAAGTGATGTGCTGGGACTGCTCTGTGGCGTGGTCCTCAGAACAGGCTCACCTTTATCAAGCTGGAAGGTAGAGAGGCTCTTACAAAATTTTGTGTGGAAATGGATAAAAATAAGCTTTTTGCTACACTAATATTAGACAATACATTAAGCACTGTGACTAAGAACTTGTCAGTAATAAATTATGCGAATTAGTGATGCTGTTTATATACAGAAGTTCATGTTCTTGTCACAATAAGTTCTTTTTGTAGGTTCATGTAACAGTATGACAAATCCTTTCTAGGGTGTAATTTAGATGTAGCATCTGAAGAGTGCAAGAAGAGGAAATAATCTGCTGGAATGATTGGATACTCTCTTGGCCTTTTCTCTTTCTCTCACCTTCTCACACTGAACAATTTATGATGCAGACTTGATATCTTTCTGCAAGATTTCTTTCCTTGGCCATGTCTTCTAACTTAGTACTAGGTGTCTGATGTTTTTTTTCCTAAAAATGCAGTGTGCACACCAGTTCCTGGTGTGTGAATGCCAGCCAGAAAGCAGCTATGCCGCACATGGTTGTCTTCAAACCATTCTCACTTGTGAGAGACAGGTTAAGAAGTGTTAAGATGCTAGTTTTAGACTAACTGCAGAAACCAAAATATAATTGAAGATCTTATTTTGTCATTTAAGTTTGTTTTTTAGAGGAAAGGGATATTTTTGGTCCTTCTTATTCCCAACTTTACCAAGATATAACTATATTTGTGTGTTCCTTATTTCTAGTTATTTTTTCACTTTTGGCAGTTCCCAGCTTAAGACTGGAGTCCTATTGTACAAGGTAATACATGTACAAGTACATGAAGAGTTGGGAACTTGGTAGGTGTCCAGGTAAGATCAGAGAAAGGCTATCTGTTCTTCACCAAAGGAGAATAGAAATGTACAGAAGTGCTCTAAGTCATGCAGAAAGTCTGATAGCTTTTCTGATGATTTTTTTTTCCTGTTTCAAAGACAACAGGCCTTTCCCCTTTTCAAATTCGTGATCATATTTTTAAAATGCAGTATGTGATACGGTCTACAAAGCAAGGAAGAGATTTGAAGCTGAAGATGACCTTTAATGATAAATTATTTTCAATAGAGATGAGTTTGAAATAAAACTAACTAAAACTTTGTTTGGGAGCTTAAACTGAGTAAGTATTGTCCACTACAGGAATTTCATTGTTAATTAAGTTAACTAATCTTCTTTTTTTAAGAAGAAACATTGTAAAACTGCTGTTTTAATGTGTGGGAACTCGGGAGCCCCGGGAAAGAGTAAGCAAAGGACTTGTGCACAGCAGTGGGAAATTAATCTTCCTCCCCTCTGTTGGTAGGGGAGTGGGTAGTAGTTATGTTCATTATATCTGTGAGTGTGTACCTATGTTGCCCATTATGTTGGCCTTTTAAAGGAAAAGAAAACCTTGTTGAAACATGCCACTAAAACCAGCCAGCCTTTGCACTGCTTTGAGTCAAACCCCCAAAGGATGCCTCTACCTCTAAACTCTCCTGTTTCTGTTCTGCTTATCCCCATATAACATGCTCTGATTGCTGGCTACTGCCCCTCTCCTGGGGGACTGCAGCAGAAGGTGGGGAGGTGCTGAAGAGATGCTGGAGGTTTCTGAGCTTTCCATGTCGTTGTCAGCATGTGTTCAGCACTGCCTAATGTTCCAGTGAGGCCGAACTAGAGAAGACTGGGCAGCATCCTCCCCCAGCAAGGACTTGGATTTCCAGGAATAATAGATTGCTGATGGTAGGCAGCTGGGCTGCGATGAGCTGAAAGATCTGGCCTTGAGCCTGGCTCTGCAGGATGCAGAGGGAAGGAGTGATGGAAAGCAGTGATGAGCCTATTATTTCAAATGAGCCAACAACTGGCTGATTGACACTAAGGGCTCATTGTTGCTCCCTTTGCTCTTGAACACAGCTGTGGAGAATGAAGAAGCTGGGGGGGCAGAAAGGGGGGTGAGGGGTAAGAAATAAATAAATAAATAAAAGTCATCTGAATACAAGAAAAACTTTTGACTGTGAGGATGCTCAAACACTGCAACAGGCTGCCCAGAGTGGTAGTAGAGTCACTCTGTGCAAGGATTCGAAACCTGATGGATCACTGTGCTGGGCAGCTGGCTCTGTCTGACCCTGCTTGAGCAGAGAGGGTTGGACTGGATGGTCTCCAGATGCCCCTTCTGTGAAAGCTTCTTTAATATTTGGATGTATTCTTTAGCGGCTGTTATGGAACACTTGGGAAATAATTACAAATGCCCCTGCTGGGCATTTGTCTCACAAATGCCACTGCTGTGTAATCACGGCAGTTTTAATTGTATAGGGAAAGCATCCAAGTGCTCAGTAGTTAATTGACTAAACTCCCTGATTTAAGCAGCAAAAGCAAAAAATCCACTAGCATCCCCACCCCACCCCTAAACCAAGAAAATCCCCAAACACCCTAAACCTTACAAGACTTTTTAAAAAATTCCTTAAAATGTTGTGGTTATGAGACTAAAAGGTAGCTTTAATATAACTTACAAGAAGCAAAATTTTGTTTGTTTTTTTCCTACCAATTCCCTCTAGTTTTGCAACAAAGTACTATCCCCAAATTATCTTATGAAAAATGAAGTAAAAAATAAACAGAAACAAGAGAGGGGGAAGAGCAGAGAGAATGAATGCAAAGAGCTCCCACCAAACTCTGCATTTTATTCCTTTCAGCCTCCGACTAGTAAGACATGAGATTATTTGAATGAACTTTGCCGTAGCTGTGTTTCTCTCCTGGGCTCTTTCAGCCCTCCCACGTTTGCATTTCACACAGCCCTCAGAAAGACTGCAGTGCAGTGGTTGGCAAGAAGGGAATTACTAGGAGGGAAAATCAAGCTATGGTGACTTGTCTTGCTGTGTAGTGTTGCTGAGATCTGCATTTTTGGAGGAGGTAATGAACGGCTGCCTTTGGGTTTCCAGTTTGAAAACCTGAATGCTTGTAAAAAATGTGGATAAGATTTCCTTAAATGTCCCTAGAGTGTGCATGGCATGCTGGACAGCCACTAAGCTCATTGATGCAGTGGTTTGGTGTTTTTTCCTTGATATAAGACACCTGCAGTTTCTGCCTAATACTATTGTTTTTAATCCTCTGTGCTCAGAGAGTGGAGAATAAGGTAAGATACTTTTTGTTTCCTAACATATAAAGGATAATGGAAGTAATTTCTGCATGTTATAGCATGCAACAATAACTGTGTTTGCTGGAAACTAAAAGTTTTCATTACCTTTTTATTGCTTATAACTCATTGAAATTCTTTATAATAAATTCCATGAATTATCTAGTATATTAAAGTTAAGAAGCAGTTATTTGTACTTCATATGTATTAAAAGATTTATTTTTTTTTTTGTAGTCAGTTTCCATTCTGGTTATCCAATATAATAAGGAACTGTTTTCAAGAACAGTGTTCTGGGAATGTTCCTCTTTCTTTTTATGTTAAGAGCTAAAAACCTGCTTTTCAATGCCTTATCAATATCTTTGGATTTTTATTATTTTTTTAATGCCAGAATTTTAAGGGTATAGCACTGTCATAATGCTGCTGTTCAGCTGTGGAGTGCACTTGTTCAGGAAGAATGAAACTTTGGAGGCGCCTGAGTTCTCTGTGATTTGGAAGGGGTTGCTTGGTGTGTTGGGAGGGAAAGGAGAGGCTAAAAGTGCAAAACTCTCTGCATTAAATTCAGACTTTAAAACTAAGAATATGAATGAAAGATGACCAGGGTCACCCGCATAAGTGGTGTCTGAACTCAGGATGGGAGCTTAAGAGTTCTAGAACTTCAATTTCTTGCTGATGCATTATATAAATGTTTAGTACAGAAATTTGTACTTCATTCATGACATATGTAGGAATTACGGGCTGATTTGTAATTTATGTACTGTTTTGGCGGGGAAAGTGTTGTACAGTTGCAGATCTCCTTTTTGTATGAGTAAGCACTTATGCCTGTAGTTTTCGATAAATCTCACTGCTGGGCTATTTTCTCAGCTACTGTGTTTCTAGAATGAGCCAGATTGGGCTTTCCTTGGCCAGCGTGTCTTTTGTCAGAATCTGTAGCCACTCATTAGCTTGTTACTTAATAGAATTACAGTCCAAAGTAGCAGTAGCCTTTCCTTTCCACCTCCAAAATCCAAAGGTGGATTTTGTAGCATGTGACTAAGATTAAAGAAAAATAAAAAATCAGAAAGCCACAGAAAAAGACTCATTTCAAGCTGTGGAAGTTGGTGGCATTTCTCCTGACTGGGTAAATGTTATCTTGGTCTCATGTTACAAAGCCCTGTGCTTCAGCTGTGGCAATGGGAATGACAGCCCCAGGTAAGCATCTCTGTGACTGCCTGACCTTCCACAACCAGCTCTGTGTAGCTGCTCAGATTTGCCAGAGGTCGCTGGCGCTGTTGGGACTCTGTGGGAGGTGGGTGCAAACCTTGTCGACAAGAGGTTGAGAGAGTGAAATTCTTGTGAAGTGTGGTTTGGCTGTATGCTGTAAATGGCCAGGTGAGGTTACCACTGTGTGTGCAAAATGCTGGCCTTGAAGTGTAAATACAAGAGTGACTGTGGGGACCTTGGTGGCATGGGCATTGTTGTGGTATTTGTTGCATCTGAGCTTTACTATCACATTTAGGAATGAACAAAGATAGAGACTGATGAAGATTTGTATTAATTATGGTTTCAGACTATTTTCTTATTTTCCTCTGTGCTCGTGAAAATTCCAGGATCAAACAGGCTTTCCCAAACTAAGTTGCTTGCTTCTCATGATCTCTTGGAATATTGTCATAGGGTGGGTTTTTTTAAGAAACATTCTGCAGAACAATTAATTCCTTTCCCAGAATTAGGTTGATGTTTTCAAATGGAATTATCAGACTCTTTCCAAGAAAATGGCACTGCTTTGATGATTTTATACAGTCTAATGGCACACAATGTATCTGGGTGGAGAAGTTTGTGTGTGTGTGAAAGCAGGAAACATGACCTGTGATTTTTACTTTGTGCATGTCCTTCTTTAATGCTGTTTTGTTGAAGGTCCTTTGTGAACAATAGTGGAAGAGAAGAAAACAATGGTTTAAAAATCATGTTGATAAGTTACATGTAATGTCCTTTGTTATTTATCTTCAGTTATTTTTAAAATTTATCATTAAGAATTAGCTTGATACATCCTTGGTTTCATTACAACTAACTTAACAAATGCTGAGAAGCCTGTTACAGGGTTTTTGAATGAAGGTAATGTAACTCAAACTTTTTCTTTCTTCAAGGCAAAGAAAGAAACCAGGCAGACTGTAGCAAAGCTCCCCTTATTGGCACAAGCAAAGAGAACCTTAACAGAGCATTGAGAAAGCCTATTCTTTCTCTTCAAGCTGCGGATCAAATGAGATTCACATAAAACGAAGGAAATGTAAGCAATCAGAGAGTCTTCCAAATCTGGGACAAGGGAGGAGTATTAGTGTGGGAAGAGAAGAAGTGTACACATTTGATCAAGAAAACTGTTGCACAAACTTTCAAAATCAAGAGCTTTTTTAAGCTAACAACTCCCCTTTTAATGCTATAGTATCCTCAGTTGTCTTTGGAGGAGAGTCGTTATGTGAGAAGGAGCATATAATTGCCAGACTGATACAGAGTTTGCCTTGTAGCAGATAGTTAGTAAGGAAATTAAAGAAAGCAATGAGTAAGAACAAAGGTTGGACAAGAACTGTCAAGGTTTTTAACCTTTATGCCGTTCTGGCAGCAACTGTGATACTGATGAGGTATTTAAATGGAAAAGGGTCTTGTAACCTGTTATTGAGGTGAACCTTTTCTAAAGAGTAGATTCTGAGAAAATACTTATGTTTTATAATACCATGCTATGGCTAGTTTGGATGGTCTCCTTTAATTGTCTAATGCTTGTAACTTGACTTAGGGGTTGCTTGAAACTGTGTTCACGTGTATGGCATGTTCTTTTGTGGCACTGGCGTTGCTTAGTGTGGCAGTGATACAGTAAAATTACTGCTTTTGTTTGTAATGTAAAGTTTTTTTGGGTGCTGAGAAAAAGCTCACATTTGTCAAGCATCAAACTTCTTACAGCATTGGATAAACTTGAAAGAAGATTTATTTGGAATTACGGTTTGATATGTTTCATCTCATAGGTTTCTTTGGCCTTGTGCGTGAGTGCATGGCTGAACGGGGCTGTACTCAATCCAGACTCCATGAGCTTGCTAGCCCTTGGTTAGGAGTAAAATTGCTGCTACCTTTATTAAGAGGTTTGTGATTATTTTTTTTAGTTCCTAAAGCATGAATATTTGGCTAGAAGAGAACATTTTACCTGAGCAGTCTTTTTACTGCATTGTTCTTAGTACTTAGGCAGACTATTTTTCTACTTTCCTGCCATCTCAAAGTTTACTGGAAATCTCCATTTTGCTTTGTTTGTAATTCATCATGTAGTCATACACTTAGTATTTCCTCCTTACACCAAAAATGTAACACAGCCTTTTGTGAGGGTGAGCATTTATTTTGATGACCTTGGTCTGAATTTTCATGTTCAATCCGTTCAGCATTTCAGCATTGTGCTGCTGAATTTGGCTATGATAAGATAGATGCCAGGAGTGTATATTGTAAAAATCTGTGTTGTTAATTTTTGTGTTGTGCATCAAGGTAAAACTTGAATGTGGTAGTGGAGGGCTTGATAGAAACTACTGGTCAAAACTCAGCAGATGAGAAAAAAAGAGGATAGTATATGAGTACAGAAGTTTGTATTAAGAGGTGCACTCTTATGTGCTTGTTGTATTCAGCTTAGGCCACTTTTTAAAAAAACGTAAATGTGGAGTTGGTTTTAAAAATCTGGATGATGACATATCCATAAAGATTTAAGATTTTCTTATGGTAAGAGAGAGCAACTTAAGATTGTCCTCTTTCAGCTGAGCTTAAGATACTGTGGATGAAATCCCTTATTTCAGTGGGACACAGAAGCTGTGTGGATTGATAACAAAACATATCCTTGTTCCAAAATGGAATAGCCTTCACTTTTACTAATCACAGCTATCACCAGCACGGCTGTCAGTAAATAAGTATAACTCTGGTGCAGTCAGTAACCAGGAGAATAAATTACTAAAACTATATGAAGAAAAAAATGCAGTGTGAGTTTATATATACCTAGTTTAATCATTTTTTCCCCCTGAATAACTGTCTTGGAAAGTGCAAAATTATTAAAGAAGAAAACCAAAACAAACCAGAGGAAAACCCAAGTTTTGACATTGTATGATTAACCTGCAGTACTCACTGACCTATGATAACTCTAAGGATTTTCTGCTCTTGGCTTCAAAATAATTACTTGTAAGGTTAGCAGCTGTATAGATGAAATGCCTAACAGATGCTTTGGAGCTACATTTTTTCCTTTTTTTTTTCCTCTTACCTATGCACTAGTGTGTTGTAGATGCTGTATAGTGACAGCAGAGAATCCCAGGAACTGATTTGTGCCTGGCTTCGTGCATCCACATTACAGTGTGTGAGATGTATTTTGGGACTTTTTGAGAAAGTGAATTTATGTATGTTCTGAATTGGATTAAATTTGGCACTTTCTTGGCATCTTCTAAAGGCAGCAGTAGAAGAACTTCTGAAACAGTGTGAAGAAGATATAAGAAAGGATTCTTCACAGAAGCATTTACAGTGTCAAGGTGGTGATTCTCTTTATATAGAGACATGGGGGTGCCTTGACCTCTCTAGATGTTTGTCTATAATATTATGCCTAGTGTTTTAGGATGCTGAAATGGCTTCATAAGATCATAAAGCATTAGGGTGCAGTTTAGTTGGAAAGCATCATGAAAAAAATTCTTTTATGAAACTAAGAAGGGTGGGCAGGTGATTTTTTTCTTATCCAGACTTCTATGAGGATTTAGAGTGGTGACAAATCTCACTAGAAGAGTCTAAAAATAGTACTTTCTACTGATGTAGAACACTTCAGGCCAGGGATGCTGCAATGTTTTGCTTATTTTACAGTTTAGGGGGAAATGAAATGGTAAAGTCTTAAAATCATGTAGCCATTTAGTAAAATTGGTGGAAAAAAAATCCAAACCTTTGTTGTAATACTGGAGTTTTCATTGCCTGGAAACAAGTTATTTGCAAAATGTGGGGAATCAGCACTGTCTGTCCTCCGAAATGTCATTAACAGTGCAACATCCTATAAGCTCTAATCTTAGGATTTAAGCCCCTTGCTCTAACAGTCAGTGTCCTCTGCATACTTTTAAATCTGGCATTTGCTCCAATTGGAAATTATTCTTTTCATTCTCCATATCTAGACTGTGCCTATGTGAATCTATATACTGCAAGCAGATAGTCTTTATGAGCATAAATTCTCCAAGGAATCTCTGAGTATTCTCATTTAGTTTCTAGTATAACACCTGGAGCCTTTCAGGTTTGAATTTTCAAAAATGAAAATGCATGTTTAAATGTTAGATTGCCATTAATGCATTAAACAAAATTACTGTATTCAGTATTTATTTGGTAGAGGTGAACATGATTTCATTAATATTAACTAGAGAAGCCCTCAGGCATTCAGCATGCAAAAAAGAATTTTCAGCTAAAAATGTCAACTTCATATTTAAAATCTGAAGACAGAAATCTCTAAGCCTTGTGGATGGTGTGGAAAGCACCAGTTTTAACATGTCTCTGAAGCAGCACCAATACTCTGTAATTCTACCAGAGGTTTCTCGGAAAGGTTGCCGTCACTTCTGTTAAACTTCTTTGGCTGTGTAACAGTGATAAATATTAGGTTTTGGGTAGTGATGTAAAAGTCAGAAAAATTTGTAACTTACACTTAAAATCTTAACATTATGTATATTGTAGAAGGATAACATCGTCTTTGATATTTGTTAATTCTCTTCATCCAGTGCAAGAGACTTCAAAGGGACCTGAGCTTTTCTGGTCCTTAGTAGTATCCTGCCTGAACCAGTGTAGATAGAGATGGCTTGTTCTCAAGATATCAACATTATCAATTGATCTGAAACCTCCAAAATAGCAGTTGATATAACCCTGCAGGCAACAAATACAAGAGCTAAGGTTGGCAAGATAAAGTAATAAACCAGTTTTTATCTGGGAAACTAATCACAAAGAAGAGAGAGCAGCTAGGAGAAACTGGGAGAGAAACCAGGAAATTGCAACCAGGTTTGAGGTAAAAGAACCTTTTAATGAGACCTTACAGCTGGAAGAATGAACACTGTCATACACCAGAAGGCATTTGTGGCCAACATAGACTTGGCTTTCAGTAGCACATTCCCAAAGTCTGTGTTTACTACAAGAGGAAGAAACATGTTCCTGCCTTTCTTACGTTGCTGGGAAGCGTGTTTTGTGAATCTAAATCTGCAGGTATGAAAACTGCAGCTTCCTCCATTCACGCCTTAATAAGGTAAGAAATGCTTTAGGTAGCAGTGAATGTGACATTCTGGTTAGGAATATTATGACAAATCTGGATTAAGGGTCTATGATTTTCTCAACCTTGTTTTTTCCTCCTGAAAACTCAACTTCAGTAATACATTTTTATTAGAGATGTAGAAACTGAAATGCATTTTAGTATAACTAGAAATGCTAGTACAAGTGGTTTAGAGGTTTAAGGGGGGTTAAATTTTTTTCTGTGGTTTTTTCTTTTCTTTCTTCCAGATCCCATTTACAAATGTATTTCAATTATAATTTTTTTTATCTAATAGAGAAATCTTAACAAAATACCCACACCCACACTTTTCCCAAACTCCAGGACCTTGGTCATAGAAAATAGAATATAAACAGTGAAGTATACAGTGTAGAAACTGAAATCACTGAAGTTAAGCCTGCTGTCGCTTCATGAGAGAAGTGAACAATGTTTTTGTCTTCCCTCACATTCTGATAAATAATAAAATATAGGCAAATAACAAGAGTTATTTTTACTCTCCTTTTTTCTTTTCCTTCCTGAATAAGAAGTGATGGCTCCAGACAAAGCTAAAGACGTCATGTAGAATGCTAGAAAATTTCACTGAAGATTAGTGAGAAGTTGAGTTCTGTGCATGAATGTGTGTCTTCCAGGCAGTTGAACACTAAATAAAATATTCTAACAGTGTCACTTGCTGTTGTTAATTTCTTGAGTTTGATTAATATTTAAGGCAGTGTGGGAAAGTATTTGTTTCTTACCTGTATCCATAGTATGCTGATGTCAATGGGATAAAATGGAAGAGCAGGAAATGTTTTATGTGGGTGAGTTAATTTCCATAAAAGACAAGACATAGATTCTTTTGAGCTTTGGATGTAGGCTTAGAAAACTTACTTTGGTTAGAGTGGAAAGAATTTCATGTGGAAGTGAGATGCTGTGCTGGCACTTTTCTGGTTATGGTCATTTTTAGTTCCACAGTACTCCATTTCAGTGTTGAATTCAAAAAGTTTGAAACCCTACTTAAAGTTACATTCTGTTTCACTTACCAGCTTCCTCTAAACTCTGCTGTGTTCAGAATTTCCTGGGAGGATTATTTTCGTTAAAGATGAACTGCATTTTAAAATAATGAAGTAATATTTTGTGAGGATTCTTGAGAAGGCAGTTTTGCTGTAATTATTCATAATAAGCCTCTTGAAGTGCTTTGGTTTTTTTGGTTTTTTTATTTGCTCATCTCTGACACCTTTGCCTTCACATACTTTCTTCTAATGATTTTAGAAGATGAGGTAAAACATTTTAAGACAGGTAGTACCTCTGCTGAGATTTCAGGGCTGGATTCATTAAGAGACAGCACATGCAGTCTGGCAGGAATTGGCAATGCAGAAACTATTCTTCAGCATTTGGCAGACAGTGGAGTAGATGGATAGATTCTGATTTGAAGAATATCTGTTGCTATTCTGATACTTTTTAAATTTTGTTAGATTTGAGGCTAGGGACCTCTTTGATTAACAGAGAGGAAAAGGTAACATCAATGGATAGGTCTTGGTTTAAGAAAAAAGAAAAGGTTGAAAATAACTTCAAAAGGAATCGAGAAATTCTTGCTGTCTACTTGGTGATTTCAGAAATAAAGAGACTTTGGGGTCTTAAGTTGCTATAATTTATTAACGAGTTGTTTCTGGTAATCACGCAGTAGATTTTTCTTGAAGGCACACCTTGGCATGAAGAAGGGACTAGATTGGATTGCTGGAGGATGACATATTTGTTTTTTAGGACTGTACACTTGGGCCACAATGATTTGGACATGCCATCTGCCTTAACCCTTGTTGATTCTTGTTAGGATTTGTTTTGGCTGGTTCAAATTTACTGTTGCCCAGTCGTAGCAGACAGAAGTGGGAAACAATGAGTGACTTCTCCTTTGAGTGTCTGTGATTTGACACTGCCGCTTGTAACATGGAACCAGGGACTTCTATGCTGTGCAACAAAAGTAAAGGAAGCATTAGGCTTCCTGTAAAGCAACAAGTGGAGGAAATCTGGACTGATGGAAATAGCTTTCCATAAAACCAGTATTCAGAATGTAAATATAAGCTGTTTTTTTTTCTAGTTCTCACTTCAAAGCACATACAAAACCATTTTGTAAGAGGAAACTGCCTTTAATTTCAAATATTATAATTTTCATGGTGTTTCCCAGAATATTTTATCTAGATATTTTTCTTCTGTGGTAGATAGAACTTTTCCTTTGTAAACAGAGCCAGAAGTTAAAAAAATCCCCAACTAATAGTGTTTATCCACTTCGTCCACACAGAACTGTCATATGTATCTCAGTCATGGACTTCCCCTGAACAGCAGAGAAAGAGATTAAAGTACACTTTTTTTTCTGTGATCATCTGATCATCTTTTGATCTTTCCTATTTTTATCTGCTTCTGCTAAAAGCCTTGTATAGAAATACAGATCCCAAATGGGGGTTAACTTCATACATGAAATGCAATAACCTTGTCTATGGATGTGGAAGAGAAAAGAGAAAATGTACAAGAATCTGAATTGGCATTCAAAATTAAGAAGAATTGTCATGGTGAGCTTGGACAGCATTTCTCTTACTTGCCTTGTGACCCAGGCTGTCAAAGCTTAAGAGGTCTTTTGATTTTTCAAAGATGCTTTTGATTTCTTGCACTTCAAATGACTTTACACTGTATTTTGTTAGCCCAGTGAGATTACGAAGTAATTACTGAGAGCTGTAGATAGCAAGTGTAAGTCAAAATACAAACACTTTGTTTTTCATACTGCCTCAGGCTGAATCTTAAAGCTGTTTGGCCAACCCATTTGTCATGATTCAAAGGAATGCTGTTAATTTTCAAAAATGTAATAGCTGAACATAATGTCACATAGAACACAGCTTCCCTTAATTGCACTTTTTCTGCTGTATATTTTTATAGATAAAAATTAATCCCTTTTAAAGTTGGGGGTGTTTCTTTCTCCCATCTGGTGCAGTATGTGCTAGACTAAATGTTAATTCTATTCAACATATTATTGGATAATTACTAAGAGTGTCAGTCCCTGGGCTCTTCGGCACTCCAAACTATATTAATACTATGCTATTATTTATAAATATTTGTATTCTCATCTTTTTATGCTGATGTAATTACTTTCCCCATCTATCCTCTATTTAGAATCTAGAAATTTGTTACACTGAGCAAGGAGGGAGCATATGTTAGAACTGTTTTCATGAAAGCATAGTCCAGCAGACTTGCTAAATGAGGTCCCTTGTAATGGCATGCTGTTTTGTTTAATCCTGTAAGACACTTCACATGAAGGTGTAGACTCATTATTGAAAGAAATAGAGCCAAGGAAAGTGGTGAGTTGAAATAATGAAACAAGGCTTAGCATGCCATTCATTTTCAGCTCTTCAGTCATCTTGCAAACTAGAGCATGGGAAATATACAATGTTTGTCATTTAAGTGACTTGAATAGTTGTTCTTTGGCAAGATAACATCTTTTGATTATACTTCTGATTTTCTTGGTCAGATAGGAAAAGAAGGAATAGCCTGTACCTTCCAAACCAAAACCAGTTTTTCTCTTTGTTCGATAATTTCTACAGACTAGAGCCCTTGGAGATTGTGGTGACATTTGGTTTAGTTGCTTGAGAACATAGCATTTCATGTATCAGAAGAGGCCTTTTTTCTACCTAAGAACATCACACCATAATTGCTGCAATAAAACTCCTCACAGAGTTAAGTGCTGGGAGAGGTTGCTTGGAGAGGTTGCAGTGTCTTCACCCTGTTAGTGTTTGAAAACTCAGCTGTGAACAACCTGACCTGACTTTGAAGCTGGCCTTGCTCTGAACAGGAGGTTGGGCTAGGTGACCTCCAGAGCTGCCTTCCAACCTCAGCAACTGGGATACTGCACTGATAAGTGGCTGTGGAGAGCTTGCAAATAGCAGAAGCTTCTTGTGTGGAGAATACTAAGTGTGTGTCTTCTGTGTGTTTTCAAATGTTTGTCCTATCTGCTTATATCCCAGCACTGATTATATTTTTCTCACCCTGTTGATCTTCAT
This sequence comes from Campylorhamphus procurvoides, assembly GCA_013396655.1. NCBI lineage: Eukaryota > Metazoa > Chordata > Aves > Passeriformes > Dendrocolaptidae > Campylorhamphus > Campylorhamphus procurvoides. The sequence goes on from WBMV01002488.1 coordinate 167,816, forward strand.
CTTTCTATTATGTGAATGATCTTGAGGTCTTATGAAATCATGGGGCAAAGTATAAAGTAGGCAAAATATCCAATTTATTTCACCACAAGGAAAAACAAGTTTTAAATGTCAATGCTGCTTTTATTTCTGTACAGGAATTAGACTTAATATTTGAGTTTATATGTATGACTGAAGGTGAGGAGTGGTCTTATATTTTTACTGTGTAACGTTTTACCAGTGTTGATGACTAGCAGCTTTTTCCCATTTTTCCCTACCCCGCTCAGAATATTCTCTTAAAGAATATGCTGGAAATGCCTAAGTCTTTGGTTAGTCAGTCCTATATGTGCTCAATAGAAATGATAAATAGAGCTTCAAGCATGAAAAATGCATGGAGGTAAAAATAAATAAATCAGTGTTTCCCCTGTACGAACAAGAAGAAGGAAAGTGCCAAGACTTCTGACCTCATACAAAACAGATTTGATGGATGATTGTCTGCTTTCAAACCTGCCACCCCAGTGCTGCTTCTGTCACAGCCTAAGTGTTTTTGTAGAATAATTCAAGCCATTTGCATTGTATTTATCAGTTTTTCAGTGCCCTGGTCTAGACTCAAGGGTGGGGGTTTTGCCAGAAGGCCAGGCTGAGGTGTGGTGGATGTGGCAAGGATGGCCATCTGCAGTAGGACCTTCACATCTGAGAGCTCCAGATTCAAGATTCCCATGGCAGCCTCCCTGCCATGATGTGTGTGCACTGAGTAAATTGATATGTTGTCACCAATATACTGCTTTCAGCTTGCATTACTGTTTTAACAAGCCATCAAGGTATGACAGTATATGTTGCGTATTAGAATCGCACTTGGAAGCGGAACCAGGTCAGAAGACTTGTCTAAAAGAAAGATGGACGTTCTTTTCAGTAAGCATGTGCTAGGAATTTATTAGAAGCTATAAAATGCTGAAATATAAGAGAAAGGAAAAGTTCAGATAGTTTTAATAATTTAATTTTAAGATAAAGATTTCTGTGTGCTAACTTGAAGCAATAATTCTTGATGATGGAAAGCAAGTGAGCTGGGAAGACTGAAGAGCTGAAAATACCACTTCAGGTACCTGGTTATCTGGCTCTGAGAGAGCAGAGTACTGAAGAAAATTTTGTGAAGAGCAGTGAAACTGATGAAATCTGTTTTCCTACTAATCTGTGCTGAACATCTCATAGTTTACTCCTCTTCCCCCCCTCAAAAAAAAACCCCAAACCAGCAAAACCCCCAAACCATCCAACCAAAAAAAAAAAAACTCAAACCAAAACACAACCAAAAAAACCCCAAAATGTCCAGCCCACCCCTGCCATTATAATATAGGAGGAGATTAAGGCCATGAAGTTTGCTGGGACCGGAGGGAGCAGTGTTCTTGGCTGTCTTGGATCTGGCTCTGTACTGAGGGACCACGCCAAGGTGGTGCACTTGGATAGGCTCTTGCTCACTGGGACACTGCATTAAGTTTCTCTTTCTGTTCCCCACATAGCTGCTCATTTTCATGAAATCTCTCTGTCCAGGTGGTTCCCAAGTGTTTCTGAGAGACTGGGAGGAGACACAAGGGCAACCATAAGCCCTTATCTCATTGAAAGTTAGACTGAAAAAAACACAGCAGGCTACCAGAAAAAATCACCTAGTTAGGAGGAGATGCTGAAGTTTGTTGTTTTACAGAGTTTTCTGAGAAGGAAAGGTTAAATCATCACACTGGTCAGTTTTCTGCTGTGATCTTCAGCTCCCTGTCCCACTTCAGGTTTCTCTTTCAGAGCTTAATTTAGATATTGTGCATGCAGTGCTGTTCTGTTTGAGGAACTTCTGTTTTCAATGCAAATTGTAATTTGATCAAAAAGCTTCACTGTCCTGTAGTAATAACCGCATTAAATTGTACCATCCGTTATCCTCTTTTAAGGTACTTTAATGAAAACATTTATTTCTAATAGCTTTTTGCCCTTTTTGAATTTTAGAACTTATTTGCTTTGTATTGTCAATGTACTGAAACTGTCTTCATGCAGAGCTTGTTAGGTTCCAAATCCCATGGTACCTGTTGCAGTCAAATTTTTTGGGGTGTTTTAGATTATATGAGTTAATTTTTTTTCTCTTTAAGATGCAATTTATTTTGAATTTTTATAGAAGATTTATTGTATTTCTATGTCACAAATTGGTTTTAGTCCCAAAGAGCAAATAATAAATATAGGTGGTAATACAGATCACTCATGCAGATTTCCAGGATGTTTGCCCCCTCTGAGTGAGAACAACATCCTTGCTTAAACAAGGAAAGAGCAAAATGCCTCTTGTTTGGGAACTCCCGTGCTTTCTAGTTCCTGGAATATCTTTGTTGGTAAACTCGCTTTTGCTTCCAGTTTCTAACCCTCTGTACTAATGTTAGTGTGAGTTAAGCACCAGCAAATTGTTCTAACCTTTACTGCAGTGCATACAGCCTGAAATACTAACTGAGGTCCTGTTGCTTAAATACCACTTGTATTGAAGAGTAGCGACCCAGCTGGAGCTCAGTGAGACCTGACGGGCTGGAACAAGCAGTACCACCCATCTGATGGCCAGAACAGTCTCCATTTCTCCTGTTCTGCAGAAGGATATTGGCATATGCTGCCTGCAGGAGAGGAGACTGAAAGAATGTAATCAGCAATGGACAGAACCAGCCTTTGGTGACTGTTCCTCTTTTTATGTGCTTATCTGTCCTGAAAAGTGATTGTCCAAGACTTAGCAGTTTAAAAAGGCATCTAAAAGTCACATTCTTATACTGTAATGATTTTTCCCAGGGATAAGAAACTGGAGCATGAGAAGTAGCTAGTGATTAATTAGGCATTAAGATTTAGCTTGCTGAACAAGAAAGCTGAGTCTTTGGCTTGGTGGCAGCTTGCCATGCCTTTAGGAATCAGAGGCCCCCACCAGAACTAGCCTCTCTTGTCTGTTCTAGCCAGGCTCCTCTCCCTGCTCTCTGGAAGTATGTTATCTTCACTGCCGTAAGTGCACAGTATCTTACTGAGGTGTGACTTCAAAATTGCTTCTTGTTGGCAGTTTAAAACATGATTATGGGGGTATAATCTGAGTCCTGCTGTTAAAGGTTCCTGAAAAGGAAGAGAAGCCATTGCAGATGATACCCTGTAGTGGCATGGAAGCCATAACAGAAAGCTGTTTGCCAAAGGGTGGCAGCTGAAATGTTTGTATTATCTACGCCTGTGTTTACCCTGATCCCACATACAGGTGTAAGAGTATATAACTCATGTGCATGAGGACATAGCTCTGTGTATGCAGATTCCTCTGTGCAGCTTGGCAGACATCTCTTCTCCCCACCCCTGTGTTAAATGCAGCTCTTTCATTGTAGTAAGGTTGTGGTGTTCTTTTAAGCTCAGTTCTCTGTTGTATTTTATGACAGTACTTTATGAATGGCTTCCTAGTCTTGCTGCATAAGAAAATGCTGGCATTCAGGGTATTGTGGAAGAGAATTCCTCACCAAGCCTGCTACTCTGGTGCTGTGCTTGTTTAGCTTTTCTGGTTTGACAGACTTCTTCATAAATTAAATATAAAACTCAAGGCAGACAAATCTGACTGTTAAGCATATTGCATAGTACATTTTATTTGTCGGTATTCTTTCTGACTGCTTTCTGTGGCAAGATATCCAATATGTCAGTTCCAAAAGCAGAGTCCTGTGGAGCCCTGTGCAGTTTATTTTGGTATGAAATCTCTCTTGACAGCTGACAGTCCAGCCCGGAGCAGTTTCGTATCTCTGTGAAACTCTCACCTGCTGCTCATTTGGCATTTGGTACTCTTTCTCAGTTAAGTCTTGAATATTCTCCTGTCACTGGTGCCTGCCTGCCTCTGAATAATTATTCAGTTTCCTTGAAGAAATCATGCTTTTGGAAGACTTCACATCTGTAATCATCTTTAGTTTCTTTTTGTTTGGAAGAAACTTAACGGGGAAGCAGACATTCAGTAGTTCTGTGACTTACAAGGAATTTTGTGCTCTCTTGACCTGCCAATTTTCCTGTCAGCATCTCTTTTAGTGCCTTGTTTTCTCTTTTGTGGGTGAGAAGCAGGCCATGTCTCGTTTTATGCTGTCATTTTAAGAAAAGTAAAATGTGTTGTTCTTACCAGTCAACATGCTTGAAGTTGGCTTTTGACTTCAGGAATTGACAGAATGGTGGAGGTCTTGAATGTGATTAAAAAAAATACATAGTTGCAAGGGGAAAAGAGGCATTAGTATCTACAAATTATAAATTGGGGAACTGAAACCTTTATGGAGTCCTAAACTGCAGGTGCCTAATAAAGCTTTTCCCACAGTTGTGCACAAGAACAAGTAAGTCCATAGTCAGCTCTCTTTCACTAGTCTGGATGCTTAGGGGGTTGCCCTTTTTCCCCCTCCCTTTTTTAACTCTTTTTCTCTCAGAACTGCAAGGCAGGTCCTGAGCTCTTGGCTGTGCTCCCCCACGTCCAGCCATGGATGTTCAGCAGCAGCAGACGTGCCTTAGGCAGTCTCTAAAACTGCACGACTTCTGTCAGCTGTTTTCCCTTCTCACTGGGGGCACTTCTCTTAACTTCCATGGCTCTGAGTCGTGTTCTCAGCATCAATCTCACTTTTTCTGTGCTGGATACAATCTTGAGTTGCCTCTTCAGTGTCATCATTATTTGTTGTTTTGTTTATGCTTGCTGCTGAAACTCTCACTCGCGCTTTGCTTAGTTCTCTGGTCTGAAATAATCTGAATTTCCTCATTAATGAAAAGTGTAACTTACTTGCAGTTCAGCATCGACTTTTCAGTTCTTTCAGATATTGTTCTGTCAAGACATAAGTCTCTGCAATCTTTGAAGAGCAGACAAAGAACAGAAGAGCATTCTGAATAAATTCATTATGGATCAAAATTTATAGTTGCCTTTTGGTTACCATAGAACCTGTTTTTGAGGGGGTTGGGGTATTGTTTTGGTGGTTTTGAATAAGACCCAATCATTGGATCAGTGTTATGAGAATGGTTGCTTTGGGCTCTCTCTGTGTTTGATGGACATACAGGGAGGTTTTCCCCTGGGCAAGAGGGCAATGAAGTGAGGATTCTTCACTCAGCATGTCGACCCTTGCTCAACTGGTGTTGTAAAAAACATGAAATGGTCTCAGTAATGAGTCACAATGATTTTGTCTTTTATTTCTGTTAATAAGAGTCAGCATCATCAAAATCAAAAGAAATTTTCTGTTTAGCATTCATGGAGAATTCTGTACCAGAAACATAGATGCAGAAATGATCTACAAGGAAATACATTTCATTACAAGTGCATGGTTTTGGGCTTAGTAAGGGAAGAGATCACAAAAACTGTGTACAAGAGGGTTTGTGTATTTGGAATGTGAAACATTTGACTCCCTTTGTGTGAAAACACATTTTAAAACTTAATCTAGGGTATTATTCCTTGGTTGCTCTGCTGATGCTTTGCATGCTGACCTAGAGGAAACATCAACCAAGATAATAGGTACTGTAATTTGCTCTTCAACTAGATTAATTATTTTCTCAACTACCTGTCAGTTGTGGTTAGTCCTGGTGAATTAATCAAATGGCCACATTATGTAGGCCTTTCTCTGCTGTCATTTAGACTTTCATCACCTGTTCCCTTCATGTGAGGATATGCGATGAAAAGGTTGGAATGTGTCTCATAAGTAAAAACCTGTTGTATTGTTCTAAAACAGACTTAAAAACAGGATGTCTCGACTTTGCTATTGCATGGGACAGGCTGGAAAGGTTGGCAGTGGAGCTGAGTAGACTCTGGATACCCTGTGTAGGACACTGGTGGTTGTGTGCTTTTTACAGTGGCATTTGAGCAGTGTCACGTGTGGTGCTGGGACAGTGCAACTTCTTCACCTCACCCCTTGCTGCTTCCTCTCGTGATAAAACCTAAATCTTAAGCAATACTTTTCAGAGAAAGAAAAAAAGATATGGAAGAATCCCTTATTTATTCCTCGAACGATGCCCATAATTAACAAACACTTTGCTTTCAGGAACAGATTTTAATTCTTTACCTTTTAGAGCCTTTGAAACATGCAGAATATTTCACTGTGCTTAATATACTTAGGTAGTTATGTATGTGTTAAGCTCACATGATGCGTGGACATACATCTCTTCTTAATGCTTTCTGGTTTTACGTAATCTCTCAGATACTGTATTTGTTTTATTTAAATGGAAAAAGAAGTTTTCATTTCTGTTTTTCTCACCTTTGATTCACAGAAACTGAGAGCATGGACACCAGTAAGAAGTCAGAACCCCCTTTATCTGTAGAAATGGTGCAGCAAAGGGCCAATCCTGACCGCAGTCCTTCAGCATCGATTTATGTTCCAGAGCAAGGTGGCTACAAAGAGAAATTTGTAAATGCTGTGGAAGATAAGTATAAATGTGAAAAATGTCACCTCATCTTATGCAATCCTAAACAGACTGAATGTGGACACAGATTCTGTGAAACCTGCATGAATGCCTTGCTGAGGTATGTTTATGTTTTTTGTTGTGATGGAACATGTTGATACCTTTAAATGTTGTGAACCACTGAAGTTAGTGTGAACACCATTGTAACTTTAGGAATATCTTAAGCTAATGGCTCAAAGCAGCCTTCCACTGTTGCTTGCTTGATTATTTGTTACCCATGTGCTGGTGCAAACATTTGTGCTCTACTCTGGGTCAGGATAAGACAACTGAGCTTTCCATCAATATTATTCAAACAGTTGCTAAGGTGGTTTAATCCTGTGTCGAATGTGTTGGGTAAGAATTTAATTCCCTGTGGAGGCTAAACAGAGTAGCTATTTCACAAGACTTCAAACATGGTTAGTTTGGTGTGGAATACAGGTCGTAGATCGTGTCTGTGTGAAGAAGTGAGCTTGCACAGGTTCCCCAGAGTGGTGATACCTAACCTGGCTGTGGACCCAGCCTTGCAGCTGGGTGGTGGGACCTTTGGATAGATGTAACTGCTTGTGGAGCAGTTCTCCCATAACACTGCAAGCTGTTTGTCCTGGAATTTGTATGTTTGGTGGATTGCAGGTGGATGAGAAAGGCTGGCTTCTATGTTGCTGAGATGTTTGGGCCAGAGTGCCCACTGGGTGAGTGAATGATGTAGAAATGAATGCTGACAGGTGCAACCTTTCCCAGTCTAGGTAAGAATAAAAGTGCAATCATTCAAGGAGTATCTAACTTTTAAGAAGTATTTGTGCATCAGTAGAGGTACATTTCTTTGCCTCTCAACTTTGATGCCTTGGTACTGATTGTATTCATCAGTGTGATTTCAAAACTTGGTGTAATATTTGGAGATTTTTCTGCAACGTTAATCTCCTGGGATAAACAAGCAGTCAGTATTTTAATTTACTACTGAGAAAGCAGAAATACAGAAGAGTTTTGGCTCAATGGGTGTTGCACACTGGTCTATTAACTGTGAGATTTGACCTAGGAAGTCTTGGTGGTCTCCTGTTTACTTTTTGTGACTCTAGGTATTGGTTTATATGTCACTTGGAAATACTCTATTATGATATCTAATGCTAATATCTGAGTCAAGACTACATGCAGCATGGTGAAGGAGTATGAAAGATACTACAATACTCTGTCTTGTGATAGAGTAATCTCTATACTGAGCAAATACAAGGGTCCATAGCTCACTAATCCACTCCTAAAGGTTTTATGCTAGAGCATGTCAAATTTAAAACAATAACAACAAAAAAAACCACCAGCTTTTCTTTCAATACACAGTGTTGAGTGAGGTGTAGTTTGTATTTAAGAAATGCAGTTCTTTTTTTCTCAACACATGTTTTTGGAAGAGTCTGACATGGTTAATAACAGTGACTGCAAAGAAACCAAACACCTGCCATGCTTGGATGTGCACAGGTGGACAGAGCAGATCCTTGACAATCTAAGCAGTAACAATTCTGGCATTGCTAGAGTCTGGGCAGTTTTACTTCCCTGCTCTGAGACATGCACATGTACTTATTACAGTGCAGCTAGAATATGCGTAATTTTACCTTCCTGACTTTCCAACAAGTCTGTTATTGACAAGGACACATGCATAAGGTCATTGAGTTATTTCATAATATTTAACTGCTTGTTGCAAACAAATCCTTCATTAAAATTAAATTTGTCTTCTTTTTTTTGAGGAAATAAAAAACGTGCCATAAGTCCCAAAGCAAAGTAGGTTTATGTTGTTTCTGTATTTGGCACAAAAATTTTTCAATCTCTGTTGATATGCTGCTGCACACCCAAACACACTGATTATATGCTAGCAGCTTCTGTTCCAGGGTTGTTCAAGGACAAGGAATTGGGAGTTAGTGTGGCTAAAGCAGTAAAGATGTCTGCTCAGTATGCAACAGTAGTTTGAATAAGCAAGTAGGATGCTTGAGTGAATTCAGTAAGAGCAAGGAAAGCATGACATTGTATTAAACACCATATGCCCTCAAGTAGATTAGTTCCCCCCCTTTTTTTTAACTTAAGAAAATTGTTACAGATATTGAAGCTGCAAGGTAGTTAAGATGCTCAGAAATAGGATGAGACACAGAATGGTCAGTTCAAGGAGCAGAAGCCAGCGAGATGATTTGAAATAACCATACTGATTATATAACATAATTGGACTTTTCCAACCTTTTACATTGATTTGCACTGCTGCCAGCAGCCATAACTTAGTTAGGCTGTCAATGACTTGCTTTATGAAATAATTCACCTAGCTTTTACCTAATGCTTTCCCTCTTGGTGCTTTACAAGGGAGATTGGTCTGACTGTCCCCATTTTACTTGGGGAAAAGGAGCTAAAATGCAATGTAGCAACCTGGTCTAATGGAAGAGGCTGGAGGGTGAAGCTAGATAATCTTTAAGTTCTTCTCCAACCCAAACCATTCTATAATTCTTAGGGCAACACCTGGCAGGTCAGAGCCAGAAATAGCTGCAGGAACTCAGGTTTCCTACACTCCAGTTTCTGTTCAGTCTGCTCTGCTCCTCCTCCTGCCTGTTGTCTAAGAGGTCACGAGTGTGGTTACTAATTTACAGCTACAAGAGAATAGTTCAGATAAAGGAGGCAGCAAGCATCTCTAACAGTTGCTAAAACCCGAACAGACTTGAAAGAGATGGACTTCAATACTTTTTTACCCTAAAAGGATGTATAATTGACTACTGGATAAAGTAAATTTTCATTAGGTGTTGTTTGAAAAAGGACTGGATAATTGAAGAGACAATATTTTACCTGTTAGCATGGACTGAGAAGTGACAACAATTGTGGTTCACATGCAGACTGAAAAATAGGGAATGAATTTTGCCACCTTGAAGAAAAACACTGCACAGTTGGCTGGAGATGTTGTGATGGTCTGATTTCTTCAGGAATGCCAGATACCATCCACTGAAAACTCAAGCATTCAAATTAATTGAAATAACATCATATTTTCTCATTATAATAAACTGTATCCATTTCTAATGATTTTAAAATATATTGAATAATTACAAGTGCCTCCTAAACAGAAATTTTTGTGCTACAAAAATTCAGAGCTAAAATAGTTTTTCTTTTTCTTTTCAGTTCTTCTAGTCCAAAATGTACAGCGTGTCAAGAAAGCATAGCAAAAGATAAGGTACTGTTACAATTGTTTCTTTTTCAAGAGTGTGGCATACATAAGATGTTTTATTGGTTTGTGATATTTATATCATAAGCCTACTAAGCTGCCTGAGGAAAGACAGCTTTGTTATAAAACCTGAACCATGTATTTTATGTAGGAAGGCGGGTTATTTTTGCTATCAACCATGTGGTAGAAAACATGTCAGCTTCATTCCAAAGGTCCAGATAGGTGTCATATCTTGTATTCATAGCTGGGAGCTGCAGCAACACATTGCAGTTGTCCTGCCATCAACCAGGAGGATGATAAGAACAGTTCCATCTCCTGTAGATGCAGAGATGTGACAGGTCTAAATGAACACTACTCCTGATTTGGCTCCAGACCAGTGTCTACTCTTTCAACTCATCTCTTCTACAATGAGGTGTTCAGTCAACCACACTGGAATTAGGACACTGTGGAGTTACAGTAACAGTAATAGAATCAGACTTTTTTGCTATGGATCAGTTATTCAGTGATATTGTCTTCACTGTTTTTCACAGCAAAACTTTTTGTTGCCTTTGAAAGGTTAAGGTAGGGAAAATTCTTGGCTTAGTACACAGTTTATGCAGTTTTACATTATTGCTGAAGTGCTCAGTAGATTCTTTATATTAGTAGTCTTTCTTGCCTAAATGAATACTTGTATTAGTAACAATTTTCAAGGAAAGGTTAGTGGGCACATTAATCTCTCCTTGTCTTAACTCAGAAAGGTTCTTTTAAACAGTGCTCAAATTTGGTTTTGAAATGGATGGACTCTCCAGGAGCTCAGACCAATAATGATGATGCCTACTTTATTTGTCCATTTAAGTCTGACTTTCTAGTTCTCAGTATACATAAATACATACTTTTTCATGAAACTTCAAATATCTGTAAAACAGAAGGAGGACAAGGCCAGTGTATACTAAATACCTGTTAGACTAACTGCAAGTATTGTTTTTTATGAAACTGGAAACTTTCCCCATAGAATGCTGAAGTCCAAAATTACTGAAAAACTTTAAAAGTTTTCTTCCCTTAACTTCAGCCAGCAAAACAGCACAGAGTAGCCCTGTGAATTACTTTGGAAAAAGTACTGCAGTATAGACAATTGATTATTTAAATGAGATTTGTTGATTCATTACACTTCCCATACGCATCCAGAAAGTAAATAGAAATCAGTGACCTGTGTCAGATGAGATCAGATGAGAACGATTGCAGTGTTCTCCTCCTGCACTGAGACTGGGGATAGATTCATAGTCACTGTGGGCAGATCTGATCATAATTCTTGGTTAAACGTTAGCATACAGAACCTTTCTGTAATTACAGTAGCACTGCAGTGTACCCAGTATCACAGAACTCCATTTGTCAGAGTAGTCATAGGCTGGGCTTGATTCTTGATGGTATTTTTTAATGGCCGTGAAAGCAGTTGAAAAATAACTAGAAATTTTTATCTCTTTGGTTTTGGACATTAAAACAGTAGTAATGGTCTTCAATCCTTCTCTCTAGTTCCTGCCCTTAGCAATGGGGCTTCTTGAGAGTACAGTTGTATTGTGTCTTTTATGGAGTGTCCCCCATAAAAGGTGTAAAATCCAAACCCCAAGATCTCTATTTGTAAATTCTTGCAGTTTTATTGTAGGCAAAAAGTGCTGAAAGCACTTTACAAGCATTAAAATGGACATATAGTGAAAACCTGCTTAGCTGTGAAATAATAACCCTCCTCCAATCCAAGACCTTAAAGTATCTGTAATTATGTGTTACCATTGAAGTATAAACGAGTGTTCCAGCTAAACACTCTACTAATTTTGGGACCACCTTCCCTGAAATCCTTCCCTTCTGAACCACTGTACTTTGAGTCTGTTCTGTCTTATGGTATTGTGTCTAATACAACAGCTTCCCAAGCAATGTAGAGTTCTAGCTTATGAAGGCCTATTATTGGCAAGCAAATAGCAATAAACTTAGTCCTTTTTTGTACCTTTCCCTTTATTACATTTATAGTAAAACTGAGACAGCAGTAGAGTATTTGTCCAAATATTCTCTTTCACTGGGCTGCTTCATAGCAGAGGAACGTCCCTGTTGTGCACATTCAAGAAAAATTGAATGGCAGGATTTTATTTCTGGCACATAAAGCTAGAATTAAATGACACTTCTGTAGCCAAAGTGCAAGGCTTCTACTTTATGTGAACTTGCATATCCTTGTGGTTCTCAATTTCTAAAATAAAGTGGGTTTTGATTTTTCAGGTATTTAAAGATAATTGTTGCAGGAGAGAGCTACTTGCCCTTCAAATATACTGCAGAAATGAAAGCAAGGGCTGTAAGGAACAACTGTCTTTGGGTCAATTACTGGTAAGTTAGTCTAACAGTTGTAACCTTCCTTTTGAGTTAAAGAATGAGGAAAAAAACTTTACAAATTAAAATGCCAGTCAGTTTCTTGACTTGCTCACACTAGTGGTTAATTTGATTTATAAATGTCATGCTGGAGTTAAACTGTTTTGAAACTTGTGTTTTTTGATGACCTATAAAAAATTGTGAAAAATCATGTGATTGCATCACACTGCGGCTTGGAAGTGTAAATACATGAATCAAATGGGAACGGGAGGGAGAATTAAAATTGTGAAGGATCTTAATGTGTTCTTTATAAATGTGAGAAATATGATTTCTGTTATGGTGTGGGTTTATTTTTATTTATCACTCTTAATCCTCTCGTGTAAGTGGTGGTTTATGCATGAAATTACACCTGTGGCATCTCCAAACTTGTGCAAAATAACTGGTAGTTTTTTTTTTTATTTAGTGAAGGCATGACATAGCAGTAATGCAATAATTTAACAGTTGTAAGGTATGGCTGCACAGCAGTGTGCAGTGACATGTGTAGGTTCTCACTTTGAACGAGCAAGCTCAGGTATCTAAACCACTTAGAGCTGCGTTTGTGTTTATATGATATAATATACCTTGAAAAAAAAGCTCAGCTTTCGTTTAAATAGCCTGTGTGGAATTTTGGACTGTGTTAGAATGCTTTTAGTGTAGAAGTAGCTCATGTACATCTATAATACAGTGAAATCTGCTGTCTAAGTAAAGGGACTGTATAGTCAGAAATGTATTCCTGAGAAGATTTGTTAGTGTCTGCTTTTGATTGATACAGTGCACAAAATCTCTTACTTTAGTTCTGAAGTTATTTAATGTTGGATATCTTCAAAGGATAGAAGACATGCACACAAAACTTAGTTGGATTGATTTTTTTGGTGTGTTTTGTTTGATCTTTCAGATGCATTTGAGAACTGATTGTCAGTTTGAAGAACTCCCATGTCCTCGTGCTGATTGCAAAGAAAAAATTCTGAGAAAAGATTTGCCAGACCATGTAGAGAAGACCTGTAAATACCGGGAGACAACCTGTAAATACTGTAAAAGCCAAGTCCCAATGATCATGTTGCAGGTGCAGTATTTTCTTGTGTATATAGATCAAAATTCCTTACATTAACATGGAATAACTCTTCTTGTCCTTCTCTGTATCAGCCAAAAGAGCTTTGGCCTCTCAGCCAGAATTAATTAGTTAAAAAAGAATATAGGCTGACTTCCAAACATGTTTTTTCCTGCAAAAAAAACCCCAAAAATGTGCATTGGCTAGGAAACATTTTCTTTATTCTGATGTGCAGATACTGCATTTAAAAAGTTCAGATCCACTGCCTAATATTGATAGTGAAGTCAATTTTGCTATGCTTTTTAGTGTTTTCTTTGATTAGATAATAAGTGCAACTACCATGATAACAATCAGATGTTTTGCAGGAAAAGCATAAGCATTGCAACTGACTGGAGAAATGGCATCTTTCTAGGGTATTGTGTGATCTGTTATGAGAGGAAGGGAAGAAACAATGTGAAAACAAGTTGTTTTGGCATAACCAGCAATGGTACGTGACAGGCCTAGGACAAGTCACTGCTGTTCTTGGCATCAGAGTAGGTTGTCTGATAAGCAGAATACTGTGAGTTAGAATTACAGAGCAGAGGTTGAGAAAGTCATGCTTACTTTACACATAGAATGGTAACTTGACTGTGTTTGTGCTATTTCATATTGAAAGGTATTACGCTGAATCTACATTGTCATAAGTTTAAAATTTTTTTTAAAATTCTGCCTACATATTTTCCGTAGTTTGAGGGTATTGGATCTCAGACCTTCTTGTATAGTAATAGTGATGAAAATTCCATTTTCATTTTTGTTCTCCAGTGTTGTTTGCTAGGTGAAGTCTCACAATGATGAGAAGTGTTCTTTGCTCGGAGATGTTGTTACAAAAAGGCATAGGTAGAATCTCCCCCAGGTTCTCATTTAGGTTTGGCTTTCAGTTATTTGTGTACGTACTTGCAGGGGCTGGTACTTTAATAATTGTGCACTACCTAGAATAAGGTGGCTGAGGTGTGAAAATACACAGAAAAAATTGTTTACCCTGTGTTTATTCTTACACATTCTGATACAGAGGTGAAATTGTATTCAGTTAGATTATAGATATTGTTCTTCCAAAATTATCATTAGGCTGCAATTGATGTAAGGCAAAGAGTGATATTAAAAAATATTCAGTGTTTTAACAGGCAAAATCAGCGCATATTAAATATGTCTACAAACTGTTTTTTCTATATCTAAGCAACATGCTCACAGGTTCCTTGTAGGCAGTTTTTTTAATAGGAGTAATGTAATTAAATTTTTGAGAGCCTGAAATCAACCTTGTACTTTGAGGAGCATAGAACTTTGTTTCCCTTTTATCAGATGATGATGGATGTAACACAAAATCTTTTGAACTATCAGTAGTTCTCAAGATACTGAGAGGTTTGAGACAGCTTTTAGGCTCTAGGATTTTTAATTCACAGAGAAACAGGCTTTCATATTGGAAACAAGAACGGCACTGTGAAGTACAGAACGGTACTGTGAAGTACAGAAAAGAGTATTTGTAAATAAAATAATCTCCAAAATCTTAAGTGGTGGAATTCTGAGTTGCTTTAAGAGATTATAGGACTGGTTTATCCAGAAAGCCAAACTGGTTTGCTAACAATGTAGTGTCATGTTGAGATGTCACTGTTTATTGTATTAAATTTGGTACCACTATTCAGCTACCTTTAAAAATTCTAAGCAAATCTGCATTTGTAAATCAGAACATTTCCAAGAAGTGTTACATATTCCCATTGGCTTCTGTGGTGCAGTACATAGAAAAAGAACAGTTTTGCTTCCATGCTGCTTTAAGGGTGCTAAAAGCTCTCTGCAATTAGATGATTAGCCATTGGCTTCTATTTCTGATTTTTGTTTTGCCTAGATTTTAAAAAGTTCAGTGGTTATAGAAATGTAGAAGGGTTTATTTGTTTGGGCCTGATAAAATGGTACCTTGTACTTACTAAGAAGAATCAGAAGCTTAATGAAACTGTACATTTGAATTTTAGAATCACACAATGGCTTGGGTTGGAAGGGACCTTAAAGATCATATAGTTCCAACCCCCCTGCCATGGACTGGGACACCTTCCACTAGACCAGGTTGCTCAAAGCCCCATCTAACATGGCCTTAGGCACTTCTAGGGATGGAACATTCACAACTTCTCTGGAAAACCAGTTCCATTGCCTTACGACCCTCACAGTCCAGACCTTCTACCTAGTATTTCATTTACACCAGCCCTCTTTCAGCCCTTCCTCTGTGTCCTGTCACTACAGGCCCTGTAAAAAGTCCCTCTCTGACTTTCTGTAGGCCTGTTTAGGTACTGGAAGGCTTATTTTGGATTTCTCATTTGGGTGACAAAACTGGGGTTTTAGTGATGAACTTCAGTTCATCTCTAGCTTCTGTAGCCTAAAATTTTCTCTAATATAATAATGACTGAAGCTGGCCTCAGTGACTTGAACTGAAAATGGAGATAGAGGGAGCAGACTGAGAAGAAAGGTATGCAAATGGAAACAATTTTACTGGAGAAAGTGTGGTTCATGTCTTCATAGAATCCCATGACCCATGAGGTAGGAAATCCCCGTTGTTGGGGGCAGACTCCAGCAAGTTAACAGTGTCAGTAGAACACTTTTTTAGATCACATTTGTCTTGCCTGCATGGTCACTTGGTGGGTTAGCTTCTGAATGTTTTTTATTAAAACCATCTAAAAAGTTGAGGTTTTCTTCTTTTGGGTTTAGATTTTTTCACAAATCTACCTTTTCCATCCTGGGGCTCCTGATAAATAAATTGGCGCATTGTTAAAAGGGAAATTAGTAGCCTGAAAGTTGTCTGGATTACTATATTTTTCTGTGTATGATCCACAAAACTAATTGGAAGTGCTTCTGCTGTAAAATTGATACTTAGGCAGTAGTAGTATGATAGAGATGTGCAAAGTGCCTCAGCTCCTCGCTGCCAGCCTGGCCACAAAATAGCTGTGCCAGGCAGACCCTGCCAAGGCAACCTGGACTCAGCTCAGTGGTGTGAAATACAGCTGAGCAAACTGGGATGGACACTGGGGAAGACACGAGACGTTGTCATCTTGCTCCCTGGTCACTGCTCTGGAGGCAGATGTGTTTCTAATGTGGCGCTGGCTGTTTTGGGGAGCCGTGTTAATATCCTGCTCTCCCCTCGCTTATGCTGGGTGCCCTGCATGGGGTTTAGACTGGGATTGGCATTTGGTTTCCTGTGCTTGGCTGGGTGGATTTGGCTGGTCGGTAGGAAGAGGATTCTGCCATGGATTGGGATTACTCTGGTATATTCTGAAGTCATTGGAAAGGCTCCCCTTAGTTTCAGAGGGATGAACCTGGGATGTGGGGTGAGGAGAACTGGAGACAATGGTGAGAAGTTGCAGGAACAAAGGGTCAATGTCATAGCTTTGCCAGTTAGTTTGCGCAGGTTAAAGAAGAGAGTTAGGGAATTAAAATCAGGGAATTAGTGCTATAAGGGAGTATTGCTGTTCTGGTTTTGTAGTTGATAAATGACTAAAGAAGCTTGCGGGGCACTAGGCTCCTAGAACTGTGTGGTTCTGTGTGATGTCTCCTTCAGCACAGTTAGGGATGTGTTCAGAGGAGGGGACCAAGGTCCAGCTCTTGACTCTGAGCAGGGCTGATCCTTTGGGTGTCTGCTCAGAGGCGCTGGCATCGCTCCTGGCTGGGTGTCCCAGTGGGGAGGGACTGGAGATGGCTCCTCACCCCACGGTGTGTGGGGCTGTCCCTGCTCTCTGGCTGTGGAGCACCTGAGGGTTCCTTCTCTCTGCCCTGTGACTGTCTGTGGGTGCTGCACAGAGGGACAGGGTGCACCTGGGGACAGTGGCAGGGCAGGGTTCTGTCAGGACAGCACTGCTGATGCTCTGTTTTAAAAGCAAGGAGTTTATGGCATTTATGCCAGGGTTTTGAATCAAGGTCTTTCGCATCTTGGAGCTTAGATCTCCTTTATGTCTTGGTTTCGTTTCAAAAAAATAGACTTGATTACTGGGCAAAAAGGGCAGGCTATTTGTTCTTCCTTTTCTAACAGGCTTATAAATCTAGACCTTTGTTTCCTTTGCTGTTCTTAAGTACCAGAAATGAAGCATTGTGTTTCAAGTTGAATGGGATGTGTCACTTGACGAGAAATGAATTTTTCATTTTTTTTGAGAAAACTGGGAGGGAATGTAAATGGTTATCTTGGGCCTGACTCTTCTCTCCCTGTGTTGATGGGGTTTGGCAACTATACTGAAGTATCTATCATCATCTGGGTTCAGATTAAAATGCCTGCCCAGAATTATCATAAAATGTCAACATCTCTTTGAACTTTGGGTGTATAATTTTGAGACTTAGTATTGGATGTTTGGGAATCAAAATGAGAAAATAATTGGAAGGAGAATATCCATACATAGGGAAGAGATTCTCTGAGGCTGGGCAATGAGTGTTTCTGAAGAGCTTTTCCATTTACTCTCACTAAGAAGGGCATCTGTAGTTGTTCTGCTTGCTCTTAGATGCCCATTTTTGTGAGTAATTCTTGGGGAAGAACACTTGACTTTTATTGCTGTTTCATTGTTTGAAGTAAAAGCAATAAAACTATAAGCAAATAGGTTTGTTTTGCATGGAAAAACACAAGACAACCCTTGTTTTCCCTTCAGAATATCAATACCTCTATCAAAGGTATAAACTGATGTTTGAGCAATTGCAGTTCTGTCTAGCCCAATTGGAATAAAATGTTGAAAACATTATTGTGGTTTTTTAAAATTACTGTAGAATGGTTTTCTTTGCAGGAAAGTCCTCTCTTAATTAAGGACTAAAAGCTGATTTGTGGTTTCTTTGCTTTTTCCTTTGTAGAAACATGAAGATACAGACTGCCCATGTGTCATGGTTTCATGTCCTCATAAATGTAGTGTTAAAACACTCATGAGGAGTGAGGTAAGAAGTCATACCCAGTGTTGTGCTGAAAAATTAAATAGTTTTTTTAGTAAGATCTCGCAAGAATTTTGCCAGAAGCCATTTCCTTATTAAAATGTGAGATCTGAAGAAAAGCTTTTTCTACCACGCAGTTAAGTGTGATAGCACTCAAATATTTTTAATGATTTCTTGAAAAACTATTTAAAAATAACCAGTTTCTTAGTTTTGAGTCATTATTACACTTAGCTTACCCAAGATTACTGCATGTCTATCCTGCTTTCATTTTTACTAGCTCTCCCTTTGCTCTTCCTTCATTTGAGCACCACAGAGCAGCATCTTGGGATAGTTGGCTTGTATTAAAATAAAAATAGAGAATTAAAATTCAGTGCACACTGACAAGAGTTAGTAAAGACTAGAAACCATATAAATGTGTAGAGTAATTCGTTCAAAAAATGTAAATTATGTTTAAATCTGTTAAAATTGGGGGAAAAAATAGTAACTGATGCTTAAAAGAAACAGTGTAAGATAAAGGTTAATGTGAGTACAACACTCTAACAGCAGATGCAACAATGCATAAATTTCTCTTAATGTATAGAAACTTGCAGTAATACGTGGACTAGATTAAAAAAAAATTAAAACCTGTCTTGTTTGAAGAGATCCATGTTCTTGAACATGAAAAGAGTAGCATTTGTTGAAGTTGATGTACTTAACTTTTTCCTAAAAATAGAACTTACTTACCAAGGATAGGGAAGAGCTTATTGAAATCTTCATCACTTTATAAGCC
Source organism: Campylorhamphus procurvoides (assembly GCA_013396655.1). Taxonomy (NCBI): domain Eukaryota; kingdom Metazoa; phylum Chordata; class Aves; order Passeriformes; family Dendrocolaptidae; genus Campylorhamphus; species Campylorhamphus procurvoides. The sequence continues at coordinate 186,479 of WBMV01002488.1, forward strand.
TCACTTAAGGACAATGAATTTTCTGATTTGAGGATGAGCTTTTCTCTTTCCTCTACTACTTGCTTCCTGAATTGGATTCTTACCATTTTTCAGTTGCACTTGTAAATTATTAACCATGGCATAGTGCACAAGGCATATAATGCTCCTGCCCAAGTCAAATGCAGTCTTTTCTCCCAAGACGATGAAATACAAAATATATGATAGATAATGTATTTATTAAGAGAAATGGAGCTATTAAGAAAAAAATAGGTATACTGGCCAGTCCTCTCATTGCTTGCTTCCAAGTTTAGATCCTGGTTCTAGGGCACTTTGACATATTCTTAAACCTTGACTTCAGCAGTTACTTTGAGAAGAGGTGTAGCTGAGTGCTTGTAAGAACTGACCCGTTAAAGCCTGGGTTGTTACACATGCAGTCAGAATTGGGTTCTGAAACCATAGGTAGAAACAGAACTTTAAACAGCTATTTGCCCTGCATCATCTGTTGCTGTATGCTGCTTCATTTTTTCTAACACTGTGAAAATGTATATATTACTTAACTGCATGGTTAGGGACAATGAATCTAATGCAGAAAATGGGAAAATGCCTGCCTAACAGTTTGAGAAAATTCTGTGGTGTACAAGCGAATCTCTTACTGTGGAATAAAAGGCAATTTTCATGTTTAATTCATAACTCTTTGGCAGACTTCTGGTTTTGAGAATTTGAAAAATATGGCATTCTTGTAAAACCTGTTAGACCACACATTTCGTTCTTTCTTTCTATTCTTTTTTTTCCTACTTTTTTTTTTTCTAACTACATGTCTTTTGAAACTATACTGTGACTTTCTGCAGATAGTGTTTAGAACATAACAGGTGTAATATCACAGATGAGTGACCAGTGGCATCTCGGTATCAGATTTTAAAGACTGTCCTGTCTGTTCCAGAGCTTCATGTTCAAAGCAGTGTTGATTCACCACTTCTTTCCAGGGAGGTGGATGAGCTGAGTCATGTAGGGCTTAAGGTGTGGGAATTTCAAATGAGATTTTGAAACCCCAAAGAGTGATGCCAGCTGAGGAGCAAGGCTCTAGCTCCTGATTGCTTTGTGGGAAATACAAACTGCAGACCCTGTTTTTGAAGAGAGAGTGTTTGTTGCACTGTCCTTTCCAAAAATGTCTCTCTGCTCCAACTTTTAGGCAGTTTGCATCCAGCTGCTGCCCTCTGTGCTGCAATGGCTGCTGTCTGTATATATGTATATGCTTCTGTGAAATGGTTTATTTTTAAATGAAAAGTGGTCTGTGCTCATAATAATCCAAGATATTGGACTAAATCTCAATCTGTGGAAAATGCAGGCATTTTACTAATCAGTTTTAATCCTGTGTACTGCATTTTTTTAAAGTTACTTAACTGTACCTATTCTAAAACTCTTTGTCTGTTTCATGCAGTACTTGTTTAGTCTTTTTTTGTGTAATTTAACTGTTAAATTTAGGCACTGAGAATTGCATGTTATGTTTTGAAAAGTTGGTTCCTCATGAAATTAGGATTAGAAAAAAATGTACTTTACTACAGTGAAACTGATCTTAAGACTTGCTCAGAGCACCAGTAAAAAAAAAATCACTTGAGAAAAGATTTAGTCATTCACTAAAGTCGAATGAAATCAAATAATTGTAGTGTGTTCTTTTTCTTTGGGTTCGTTTTTTTTCCAATTGGGTGGCCTATTGAAATAGTCTTTAGTAGAAGTTTCACTGTATTTTAAGTGTATCACACTGTATACTGTATTGGCATGTGTGTGTGGTTTACATATGTGTATAGAGAGAATTTGCATTTGAGATCAGACTGGAGAAAATATACACATGTGTATTGTATGTTCTGCAAATGGCACACAATACAAACCTGATAACCTCTGCCCTTTATGTTTTGAGCATTATCATGCAAAAGTCTTTTTGCCAAAACTCACATTTTTTTCCTATTGCAGTTGAATGCACATTTGTCAGAATGTATTAATGCCCCAAGTACCTGTAGTTTTAAGCGTTATGGCTGCACTTTTCAGGTCAGTATATAACAATTATACTTCCCAATTGATGAAAGTCTGCAAATAGAACCTAATTATTTGACATGCAAGTTCTGGACTTCTTTAGTTTCGGTTAAGAAAAAGTCATCCAGTTGCACCAAGTGATTATACAGCAGATGTTTGGTTTTGCATTTTAAAAATAAACTACATGAAAAGCCCACACATTCCTGCAGTGGTTTTTGGAGTTCAGTTATTAGGTATATCTTGTTGAAATAGGAAGATGACACATTTGAAGAACTTGTTAACTTAGGATAAGAGGAGAGTCTCTTTAGTTCTTCAGAAGATAGACTAGAAGTTCAGTTGCTTCTATGAAAGCATTTTCTTGACCTAATTATGTTTATATTTTCTCTCATTTGTGTGTCTTAATATTTTTATTAAGGTTAAACGTAGGTTAGCACACTTAAAACATGCATTTTTATGTGCATTAATATGTCTGTGTGCACATAGGTGTATAATTAAAGCATGGAATTTATTTTTAAAAAAATGTTTTAGATTTTAATCCTGGCAATCCCTGCAATATTTAAAAAAATAAAAAAGCCGAACCTCAGAGTTTAGTTTCAGTAGTGTTATTCCAGTCTTTTCCAATATTCTGCTCCCTTACCATATATCTTGGGGAATTTGGATGCTTATGTAACAAAGATTAGTCAGGACATTTCAGAAACCGCTGACAGGAAAAAATGGAGTTTATCTGATTGTGTGATTAATTTGTTAGCCCATGACAATTTAAAGAGACAAGAACTGTAAGGAGCAACACTTCTCAATAGACTACTTCCTGCAGGTATTTCCAGGTTCTTAAATAATGAGCATTCATCTTTTTAAGTGTTAACAGTAATGCTCTTAGAGGTAGAGCCTAACCCTGCCCACTGTTATGTCGTATGTATTGCCATTCATTTTATGTATGTATATGTGTGCATATATGTACATATATCCACATATATATTTTTAGTATTTTATATAGAGTACATACTTTGAGGATCATACGTTTCAGTTGCTTTGCAGCATATCTACCATCAAAGCTAATATACTCTGCATTGCAAAGCACTTACTGAACCAGGTGTAATGCAACACGGTACAAATGAAGTAGGTAATATGGTCTGCATCTTATGTACTCTGTATATAATCTATGTGTGTTCTGTAAACTTCTTATATAGTGGTTATTCGTAACAGCATTTATAGGTTGTGCAGAGGCAGCATATCTGAATCTCTTAAAACAATCTTGGTAACATCTTGAGATGACAAACTAGGCATTGTAATAACTCTCAACATGGTTTATAAAGCTGGCAGTTTCCAGTGATGATAAATTTATCTTAAATATTTGTCTTTAATGCTCAGCTGAGGGAAAATGTAGTGCTTATGAAGTTGTTCATGAAATAGAGCAGAAGTTTTAAATTACAGTTAATGGAATTGGACGTTTTAGGTTTTGTATGACTCAGGGGTTTTATTGTGCTTTATTTAGTTCAAAGCTACACAGAAGACTAAAATACAATTCATTTTGTAAATCCTGTTCATCTTTATTGCCTCTGAGTTATCAAGCACACTGGATGGAAATACACAACAGTTGTATAAAACACTTGCTATGTTAAATGTATTCCTGTCTTTTGTAAATTCCCAAGTAGGTTTTCCTTCTCTCTACAGTTCTGCACCATGCATCTGTGAACCAAAGTATGTAGTATTGGTTCGATGTCTTGATATACTCTTTCTTTGTAGGTTTAAAAGAAGTGGAATTGGCTAAAATGTATAAATTCTTTGTTGTCACAGGGAACAAACCAACAAATTAAAGCACATGAAGCCAGCTCAGCAGTGCAGCATGTTAACTTATTGAAAGAGTGGAGCAATGCTCTAGAAAATAAGGTATATCTTCTACTCACTTCTAATTTTCATTGACTTCTTTAAATCATATAAAAGTAATGGAAGAAGGCCTTTTCTCCTGTTTCACAGCTGTTCAGTAGTACAGCTAAAGCACTAGTAGTCTCCAAAAGCTATCAAGCCGTTTAGCATCTGGTACCTTTGTTATACAATAAAATGCTGTGAGAAACTTGGCTTCGCAACTCCAATGTACAATTCTCCTTATTGGTAACTTAATTAAAACACTTTCTTCCCGTAGATAAACAGTTTAGTATTAAATTTCCTCTCTGTGCTGCCTTCTTACAAAATGGAAGGTCCAGAAAGCTATGGTAGCACTATGAGCTGTGGTTTTGCTACCTCAGCATTTGTCCAGAGATAACATTGTTAGAAGTATGCAATAAACTGGTTATTTATTTCATTTATTTTGTTCCTGCTCTCCAAACTTAATGACCTGCAAAGGTTAATTTAATTAAACTTAGTGTAACTCATGGGCATGATGATGTCTGCTTTAGTGCTAGACCATAAAGAAGTTCATGTTGCAATGCTTCCTTGGGACTCCTGGTTTTAAATTGTTTGGGATTTGGGAGATGCTGGGAGTCATATCAGGCAGTATCAGCTACAATCATGTCAGTAATTTGGATGGCTTAACCACCTGTTCTGCAAATAAAATTCAAGGCTTTGACTTAAAAATACAAAACTTCAAATTGCTGGGGTTTTAAGTCTTTTTGAAAAAGTTTTACATAGACATTAAAATAACATTTCTGTATTTTTAGGGGGGGAAGAGATCCCAGAATTATCAAACCATTCTGTGAATGCAGGCAGAAGAGTCAGGAGCCCCTTCAGACTTTTTTGGAATGAGTTAAATAAGTAGCAATTCCAGAGTAAGCTCGGTGGCACTTGGGATATGTGTGGCTTGTGACTTCTCTCGTGTCATAGCAGATCACAAGCTGGAGTTCAGCAAACTTTGTCTAGAAAGCATAATCCCTTCTTGGGCTACAGTGATGTCTCTGTGTGGGTCTCCAGCAAAGTCCTGCCCCTGCAAGAAATGTGTAGTTTTTAAAGCAGTAGTTAACTGGAACAGCATAATTTGGGTGGTTTTTGTCCCCAGCATGTTTGTCCCTGAGCTGCTTGGTTTTGAACTTGAAGGACCTTGAACCCTTAAGGAAACCATTGTACCTGTGAGAGGTCGAGTGTAGGGTTTTTTTAGACAGAATGTTTCTACACGTGTAGGTAGATCTCAGTCTGACGATCCATACCATTACTTAAGTTTGCTTTTGCATGTGAAGCCTTGTTAATGTAGGAACTATACATTTTTCAATTTTAACAGGTACAGATTCATATCCTTAGTTCGTTTTTCATTAGTCTGATTAAAACTATACAATTTACTTTACATCACAGGAAAAAACCCATGTTCCCGGTGACTTCCAAAATAGATCATGTTCTGCCTTCTGTCAGTGTCCTAAGAGGTGCTTTGTCATTTAAAAAATGCCCAGCAGTTCTATGTTTGTCTCTTACAGAGCTTAGAGAATATACACTTTCCTACTCTTCTATGTTTGACTTTTGTTTTAACTTTCATTTAGGACATAACTGATTATCATTGTATGTCCATTTTTTTTTTCACTTCCTGCTTTGTAGACTTCTTCCTATTCATAATAAAGAGTTGAATCACTGGAAATCCCAAGACAGTGCCAAGTTACCAGAATAGCTAACCACATGTCATATGTCAGTGACTTTATTCTAGGGTAGGGTAACAAAATGATTTGTACCTGCATTGCTGTGTTCTCCTCTGAGGAAAAAATTAATGCACTGAAGAACAACAGTGCAAAGTTAACGTAGCTGTCTCAGAAATCTTAGCCCTGCTGAAGTCAGGGGAAGTCTTGCTGGTTTCTGTAGGGTCAAGACTTCATTTGGGGTACTCTTTGTGATATGTATGGAGGGGAAAGGAGGAGTTGCCTTCTTCCAGTCCCCACACTCTTTAACAGTGCAGGAGGGGCGTGCAAACTGAAAGTCTGCAGAGCTGCAAAGCTCGCTCTGAGTTAGCAGTTTGGTATTGAATGGTGCTGTTAGCAGGGAGGAGTAAGAGAAGGTCAGATGTTAAATCTTGAATCCAGACTTCGTGGAGAAAATAAAAATTTGGTGTTTTGTTCATTCTGTGATGGGTTAGGCTTGCTGACTGAACTCCCACAGTCTTGTGATGTTAGAAATAATCAGTTGAATGTAATTTCATGGCTTCACCACATTCTTAATACAAACTGGTATAAACTTTTTTCTTTTTTAACATGAGGCTTAAATATGGGACCTGTTTTAATACAGTTCCTTCTGGCATAAGGTTTCTTCCATTCTTCTTTAGTAAGTAATGATAAGCAACAGTTTCATTTGAAAAACTACTGAGTAAGAACATGCTTTATCCTAGGAGTACTTCAAATATAATAAGGAAGCAAAGGAAGTTGATGCAGTTTGTCAACAGATGCTGTGTTTCCTTTACCCATTTTTTAACTGAAGTTCCATAGACTTGTGCCAAAGTTTTAATTAGGAAACTACTGTTAAGTATTTTTTTATTCCCAAGTTACCACCTAAGAAGTGAAAAAATACCCAAAGTTGCTGACTTAGCAATGACAGTTCTATATGATAAAGTCCTGCAGGACATAATTCCACTTTTCTGTGTTCTATAAAACTGTGTGGAAAATCTCAGTACAAGACGAGCCCATGTTTTATAACTTGTACAGAAATGGAAATGTGATGCTTAGTGACCCAGAGGGTAACTGCCTTGTGATTGGGAGGCCTGAGGAGGAAACAGTGAGAAAAAGGGAATGTAAAGATGACAATTAACTAAAGAACTCTGATTCATTAAGGAAATGGAAGATGCAAAAAAATGATCTACCCAGCAGATCTGAAATATCTGGGAGGCAGAGGTACTAGTTTAAATTTAAACTTGTTCTTGAAAATTTTCTCTAGTACCTGGACATGCATTCCTTCAGCCTCAGTTCTGCTTCTCTTTCTGCCCTGGCAAAATCGGCTTTGTCTCATTTCTGTTGAGTTTCTTCTGCCAGTTTTTCCATATATAAAATGCAGAATCAATGTATGTGTGTATGTGCACACATACTGTACTATACTGGAAAGCAGATACCTGTACATATGTTATGGTATCTCTGTATTTTTGGGCCCCTGTCTAATGAACCTGCTGAATGCCTGTGGACTCTGACAGCCCTTTGTCCAGCTTAGGCTAGTTTAGGGATTGCAATTATTTACCTTTTCAAGCAGGCTAGATTCTGCTAGGAATGCAGTGACACATAAAGGATTTGACAGCCATGCCTGATAAGAGGGCAGTTAGGGTGATGGAATTCTGCAGGGACACCCACATCAGAGGCAAAGATGGTTTGACCTCTAACTAGCACCTCTGTCAGGTGCCATGGTAGAGATCTTTTTGAGAACATGAAGCATCCAAGTAATTGGTCTTAATGTGAAACTATTATCAAGAATTTCCTGAGTTTAAAATGGTGCTGCTTCACATCCATACAAAGATCTATCTGTGGAACTAGTCAGGGCATGTCCAAAATCATCTTGTGCCAAGTGTTTGTTTTCTGTGCTTTTGCTGCTGAATAATCTTGCCTGGGGATAAATGAGATTTTTCAAAAAAGCAACCCACCACCACAAAGCAGCCCCCTTTTCCAAACCACATTAATGAACAAGCACGAAGTAGTGTGATGGAAAATATTTACTGTATTACTTTCATCCCCAAGGAGATATATTACATGATATTCCTTTAACAAGGCTCATGTTTTAAAAACAGAATGAGTCATGAATTAATTCATAAAATGTCAATACAGAGAGAGACTATAATTTGCAGCCTGTAGTTCTTTGGTCTTTTCTGCCATTAGGCACTGTTGGATTTTGCCTCAAATGCGTGGATCCCTTTGTATTCACTCATTTCCAGAGTTTTCATCACCATCACATTCTTTTAAGCCAAGCCAATCCCATGCAGATGATGTTTTTCCTTAAACTTGTTGTACATCAGGATAGGAGTAGGTGGGGAAGATTAATGTTCCCTTACCCAACTAGCTTTTCAGGTGCTCGGCTTCTCTCTGGTGTCCTTCTGTGCAGGGCTCAAGTTCTTGATGCTGATCTAGGGCAAATTAGGTTGTTTCCTCCAAACTCCAAGCAACTCCCAAGTCAGTTGATGGAAACCAGGAAACCAAATCATTAAAAAACAAGTGAATAAAGAAAATGTTATGTTTAAACACAAGTTCATTTGCTGTTTTTATGTCCCATCTGCACTTTCATAAGCCAAAGTTGTACCAGTACCATATTGTGGAAGTGCAAAAGTAGCTATGAGAAGGTTGAGTTTTACTTATTTATTTGCAAGACATGGAGGGAGATTTTATTAGGATCTCATCCCTTTCATATGTTTAAAATAGTTCTAAACTTAACAAAGTTATAGATATTTTAATAAACTTTGGCAGGAGTAATTGTAGAATTTTTTCCAGGTGGCCTTGCTCCAGAATGAAAGTTTGGAAAAGAACAAGAGTATACAAACTTTACATAATCAGATTTGTAGCTTTGAAATAGAAATTGAAAGACAGAAGGAAATGCTGCGGAATAATGAATCTAAAATACTTCATTTACAGGTAAGAAATTTAGAATCTCCCCGTTAAAGCAGAAATGGTAGTAGCTTCTGTTCTGTGCCTTTACTCTTGTGAAGTGAGGTGGTCTGACTAAAAAGGGGGGGAGAGAGCTTACTTGATTATAAAACCATTCTGATTTCTTTTTCTTCTGCATTGTTGTGTTTAATGGAGTAAGATACTTCACTAAAATACTGCAATTGCCTAGCCTATCTTAAATCAAAGAGCTGTTTAAAAGTGAAAAGATTGAAAGCAAAGTAGAAGTCTTTTCTGAAGAATAACCATAATTATTTTTTTTTACTTCTTAAAAAAACCCCAAAACCTGTTTGAGGAACTACTGTCAAACTGGAGGACAAGATTAACACCTTAAAACTATCATATATAATGTATCTTTTCTATTTAAAAAAAAATCTGAATCATGAGTGGGATCAGCCTGGTGTGGATTTAATTCAAGCACGGCATAATGCATTTGAATATGCTTTTTTAAACCCCATGTTTCTGATTGTCCTTCTGAGGAGAATGTACCTAATTATTCCTTGCCAATAGGCCTGAGTTTCTTATTCTGTGGTCTGAACGACCTGGCCGCAAGTCAGCATCAAACTAGAAATCCTCTGGATGCTCTGGCATTGGTGCTTAGCCCAAGCTGAAATTCTTTTCTTTGTATTCAGAGCTGACTTGGAATGTGGATGCTGGGAATTCGTGTTAGCTTGCATGATAGTGACCACAATTAGGGAAACCTCAGGAGATATTTAGCAAGCAATTGTGAAGGTATCATTTACACATTATTGTAGTATGTCTGCTGCTAGAATATACAGCTAAAATTCAAAGGGTAGAACATGCAGGAGCTCAGAGCCTGGAGACCCTCAATGATTGTTTATAAAGAGACCTTCAAGTTTGGCAACATTCAACTTGTAGCATGTATTTATTTCCATGACCTGCCCATTTCATAACCAGTTTAGCCTGCCTTAGTCATTGTTGCTTATCCATTGATGGGATATGGCTGCATGCTTGCAGTATTGCTTTCTGGCACTGGGAAGCTACTCCTTGTATGTACTGATACTGCTGATTGAATCTACCAGGAGGTAAGTTAATTTGTAAGCCTGCAGTTTTTACACATGCTGTCTCAATGGCCAGTGATGAGAGTAGAAATGGGAGAAACGTAGAGCACAGTTTTTCATTATTGTCTTAAATGTCAGATTGCAATATCTTTGATTTCTTCGAGCTGTAAGTGTTAGCAAAATCAATTTTCAAATGGTTTGTTTGAAAAATAAAAAAAGAAAAAAATCACTACAAAGCAGCACATTCCAACAGGTGGCTTTTTGGTGGTAATAAGTACTGGAGAGGATGTGTTTTGCTCTTTTTTTTCCCTTTTTTCTTTCTTCTCTCCCTCCCCCCCCCTTCTTTACTTCCTCTCAGCAGCTATTTCAATTTAGTTATTTTAAGCCAAACTTAAATTTCGAGGCTGTTTCAACCTGATTGCTTCTACTTAGTGGAATTTCCCAGTTCACTCAGGTTGTTAAGGGCATCCTGGAAATACACCTTTATTGTTTTTTTCCTGGACAACATGATTAACCCTTTTCTGTTGCCTACCAGGAGTAGAAGGAATTAGTTACCTGTTGTGAGCCATTCTTTTCCTGGATTGCGTTGGACAGCCATGGTTGCACAGGAGCCACAGATACTGAACTAACCAGTTCAGATCTGGGCAAGGGATATTCATGTAGTCCCCCAAGACCTATGCATGGTAGTAATTTCTGGTACAGTTTCAGTATTAGGTGTCATGTATCCTTTTTTGGCTGGGGAGCAGCGGTGTCACTGAGCACAGCTGGCACCATCTGCACTGAGAGGCATCTGACAAAACCAGTGTAAATGCAGCAGGGGTGTCTGTTCAATGGCAGGAACCTCAGCCTTGAGATGTTTTGTTTTCAGATTAATTTTCTATATGCTGATCTCTAGGGAAAGTGTTTTTACCAGGGGTATGTGACACTTTTATGACTGCTGTCATGTGGAAAGGAAATTTCACATGCCGTACTGAGTCTTTCTTATGAGTATATGGAAGCATATTAGTAAACCAAGTCCTAGGCTGAGTGTGGACATGAGGTACTGAAAGACAAAAGAAACTGACCTTATGAACATGAAATGATTTGATCAGTAGTATGTTCCTTCAAAGGAGAAGGATGTATGATTTCTTTTCCAAGTCAAGTAGTACCTTTTCTAGTCTTTTTTAGCTTTAGAGTTTTGCTCTATAAGTTGCAATGGAAAGGTCCATTAGGAGGGAGAGAACTGCAAATATAACTCTTCAGTTCCTCGTGACATTTTTCTAAATTCTTTTAGTAATCAGTGCTAAAATTCTGGAAGTTGTTAATTAGAAATACCAAACAAAACCTAGATGAAAATCAACAGCAAGAGGAGTCCTTGATGGTTTGCCAGGCATATAACTTGGGACTGATGATCTGGAGAGGTCAGTTGCTAGAGTAAAAAGTGCATGCAGAAAATTGATATCTACTTGAAAATTTATGAGTACAGTGTGAGACATCTGTGTGCTTTCTAATGGAATAATTAGAGTGAAAATCTCCACTGCTGCATTAAATTCAGATTTAGTACATCAGTATCTCCCAGCATGAGGGAGGTTGACTCCCTATAGGGTAAAAAGATAGAGATCCCACTGCTTTTTAAAAATAAAATAGAAGTTTTATATCTGATTATTTTTTATCTCTTGAATTCTCATTCAAGGTACAGGAGATAAAATACTACACATTTGCCAGTGTGAAGTAGAAGCAGCTACACCAGAATTGGTTGTGCATGTACAAAGGCAGAATGTTGCACCCAGGTGAACGGAGAGAAGTTGGTCCCTAATAACACTTTTAGTAAACTTCTCCCAAAATATGGATAGCTTCCAAATCCTCTGCATGTTTAGCAGTTTCCCAGTTCCTGTAGGAATGTGTTTATTCATTTTGTTTGATTCCATGTTGGTGCATAGAGGACCCAGCTGGAAATTAGAGCATCTCTGTGTGAGGCACTGTACAAATGCACAGCCATGGTAACTATTCTTGCCTTGGAGAGCTCATGTTTGGTGTGAGTAAAGAGAAAAGATCAGACTTGGGCATATTTTGAGTTACTTTTGAATGTAAACTGTGAACTAAGGGCCAAATCTTTTGGCTCTGCTCTTAGAACATACATTCAGGCTGTTCAGTGGTCTGTTTCCTTTTATATATATGTATATAGCTAACAGCCCTTCCCTGTTTTATTAACTGATTGCCATCAGCCCAGGTGAGAGGGTGTGACTCTGTTGGTAGGTGATGATTAGAATGTCCAGGCAAGCTGCTTCATTTATTTATTGGGCCCATACCCCTGCATTTATGGTTCAGTACACGGCTTTCCTTCACAAAGTTGTAATTCTATAAATGAGATATATAACTTGCTTTAAAACACCTACACAGAAATAAATAGTTAATCTCCAAATATGTTAGACTACTCAGTGCTTTTGAGAAACAACAAAATAAGACTCCTAGAGCCTGATTTTGCTAGCTGCCTCATCAAATTGACAGCCTTCAATTAATCCTCATGGACTTCCAGCATAACTGAAACCACGTGATTAAAAGCAAATGGCTAAAAGGGGAAATGAAGGTGGCATGAGGCAGAAGGGTTTTCCCCACCAGTGGGGAACATTGAAGCCACATGCCTAACCAGAAGGCAAATGCAAAATAAGTTAATTTTCTTGTTTTGTACTCAACTGCCACTTTATTTTTTTTTAAGAAGTGAAAAAATAATTTTAACATACTATATGATGAAAAACTGTAAAGTTAGATTTGGAGTGTAACTGTAGGTGGTAGCAAAAGTAGTTTCTTGTCTCAAATATTTGTGTTATCATTTGAACTTCACAAGTGATTATGGGGTTCTGGCTAAAATTCCTGCTAGTCCAAATTAGCTGTGATAATGTGAAGTGCTATGTATTTTTTGCATCAGATTTGAGGTAGACTGGGAAATATGCTCTTTATATTTGAAATATAACAAGGTGCTTGCAATATCCCTCTTTCAGAGAATACTGGCCTTTCTGTGTATTTTTTTTCTTGAGGATTATATTTCATGCCTTTCCAAAACCAATTGGGTTTTTTCCCCTTTGTTCTCTTAAAAAAGCTGAACCAGCAAGCACCTTCAGGATGCATGGCTCATTCCATTTAGGAAGTAAGGGTGGGAATTTTAAAAGTGCTTAGGGGGACAAAAGTAGTAGTTTTGCTTAAACTCTTGAGGGCTTCTGCTGTGGTTATGGGCACATAATAACTTAGGCTTTGATGACTCAATTCATGTGAGTTTGAAGCTTGTTCCATGTGTGCTCCATGTGTGCAAGAGCAATGATGTTTTCCCGGAGGGATAACTTATTTTGCCTCCTTACAATGATAAATGTGTGCACATGAGCAGCCACTTGATTCACACCACAGTAAGTTGTGCTCACACTTTGTTGCTTAAGTATTCTCACGTGAAACCCAATAAGTGTCAGCCCACAGTACCAATATAGAGACATTCAGAATATTGTTCTTGCATTGAAAGGATTAAAAAAACCCAAAAAACTACCTTAGACAAGGGCACAGTAACAATTCCCTTTTTAAAATGTCTGTTATTAATTCTGATAGTGCTCCAATATTAATACCTATGCACTAAATATTTTTACATTTTATAAATACTGGGGCTATTCCTTTAAATTTTCGAGATTTGTATTACTAAAATATTCGACATAAGCAAAACTTGTTTATATTGGAATTCAATCGTATTGTCCGTGTTTAATCCTTTTTAAATTTACATAAATGAATGTCTTTGTGTTATTTTAACTCCTGCGCTATTATTTTATAAAGCGAGTGATAGACAGCCAAGCAGAGAAACTCAAAGAACTGGACAAAGAAATCCGTCCCTTCCGACAGAACTGGGAGGAGGCTGACAGCATGAAGAGCAGTGTGGAATCCCTCCAGAACAGAGTGACTGAGCTGGAAAGTGTTGATAAAACTGCGGGGCAAGGAGCTCGGAATACAAGTGAGTGTAAGCACAATGGGCTGCAGGACTCGGCAGGGCTGTTGAGAGAAAAATGGTGTCCTTTGAATGGCACTCCCATTGTGACTTTTATAGGGGAACGTCAATAACACTGATTCTTCTGATTTTTGAGTAGGAGACTGTGTATTTCCTTTGTTGATAGTGTGGCATTGCTTCCATGCTGTTTCTTAGGCTTGGTTCTTGTCTTTGATTTTGTTTTATTGACCCTTGTCTTGATTACATTGTTAGTTCATTATAAACAGTTTCTCAATCGATCTTTGACAGTTAATAGCTTTCAGCAGCTTCTTTAAATACAGTCTTGGTATATTGACATCTTCTTTTACTACTGTTCTCCTCATGATTGGATCAACAGTATGGTTATTCCCCTGGAACCACCCATTCTGATAGCTGTTCCAGAGGGGTATATGATCCTAAGGAAAATGTGAGATCTGCTTAAGAGTAAGGTTATTGTTGTGCTTGCTGAATAAAGTAAAAACTAGAGTTTAGCAAAATAGTGGTAGATCATATGTGTTCAAATGTTTGTGACAAAACTTTAAATTAGCCTACATAAAATAAACCTGCCCTATGGATTCATCTGCTTCTCAGTACTGTATGTTGGCCAATTTTGCCAGTGTGCAAAGACAAAGAGTAACATTTTCATGCAAGGGAAAGGGGACACAGAAAACAGCCCTCCCTCCAAAATAAATAAATTGTCATATACTACAGAACTAAGTTTGAATTTTTTGTTCTTCTATGATGAACTTTAGACATGTTAACAGCACTGCACTTCTGAGACAAGCAGTGCCTGAAAATAAAATGTTTGGAGTGATCAGCGCTGCTTCTGAATTTCAGAGTGATTATATAGGGTGTGTGACTGCTTCCAAGGTCTCCACTGCTGAATAGCAATATGCAGATAATGCTACCAAGTCTCCTTTCAAAAAATGGAAGCCTCAGTAGTTAAATTTAGTGAGCAGAAAAAATTTGTGAGGTGACATGAGTATTTGACTTTCATTGCATGTATGGTTAAGGCCCACTTTGTAAAAATCCCAGTTAACTCAGATACTAGCCAGCAAACGATTGTTTGTGGAAATTGTTTCATCGGTGGCCAAATGCAGGTTGGTTCTTGAGGAGGAAAGTGTTTCCAAATACAATAGCAGTGCAGGCAGTTGATTTTTTTTTTGCAGTCTTTAGAAAACAGCACTTTTCTCACCACATCCTTTCTACTTTCTAACAGGCCTGCTGGAGACACAGCTGAGCAGACACGATCAGATGCTGAGTGTTCATGATATCCGGCTGGCTGACATGGACCTCCGGTTCCAGGTTTTAGAAACTGCGAGTTACAACGGGGTGTTAATCTGGAAAATTCGAGATTATAAACGTCGGAAGCAAGAGGCAGTCATGGGGAAGACTCTGTCCTTGTACAGCCAACCCTTTTATACTGGATACTTTGGCTACAAGATGTGTGCCAGAGTTTACCTTAACGGAGATGGCATGGGAAAGGGGACGCACTTGTCTCTGTTTTTTGTCATAATGCGTGGTGAATACGATGCTTTGCTTCCTTGGCCATTCAAACAGAAAGTGACTCTCATGCTAATGGATCAGGGACCGTCTCGGCGCCACTTAGGAGATGCTTTCAAGCCAGATCCAAACAGCAGCAGTTTCAAGAAGCCAACTGGAGAAATGAACATTGCATCTGGCTGCCCAGTCTTTGTGGCTCAAACTGTTCTAGAGAATGGAACGTATATTAAAGATGATACTATTTTTATTAAAGTCATAGTGGATACATCGGATCTACCAGACCCCTGACATACAATGGGGCAGGCGGATTAAACAGAAGGCAACTCCGTTTGGGGGTTTTATATCAGTTTGTCTTCAATCAGAGGTCCTAAAGCTCACAGAACCACCTTGTGGAACAGACGGAAGAGTTTGAAGGCATAACTGCATAGGGTCCAATTGCGAAAGTAGCAACACATTAAGAAATCATACCATGGTATATTTTTTAATAGAACTAGCAACACTTGAGCTCTGAAGAATCACTTATCCCTCATGAGGATAATGATTATGGTCAGAGAGAATTTTTTTTAACTTATTAATGATCTAGTCAATTGGAGGTGAAGAGACATATACAGTATGTGCTGAATCAATTACTGACTTTTATTTCTTTTAAGCTAGAATACAAAAAAAAAACCTTCACACATGGGCTAGCTGGAAATTGTCAGCATGTTAAAAGAAGAAATGATGAAGTAATGTTGCAATTATGATATTCTTTGAAAAACTGAGGTGCAATCTTGTCTGAAATATAGTATATTGTCTTTTTAAGGCCTCATCTGGTCTCTGTTTTAATAATTACTTTGTTAGAAGATCTTGGAAAAGTATCCATGTCTTCTCAAAAGTATCTGAATCAAAATCATATTTTTATTTAAAGTTCTATTGTTACAGAAAACATTTTATTTTAAAACTGTTGATAGACTGATATTTCTTGGAAGAAAAATAGAAGATATCAAACACTGGTTATCACTTGTGATAGGAAAAAAAAACTATTCAATTCTGTTATTTCTCTTTAGAAATGTAAACCTACAATATATGTCGTAGTTAATGACACTATTTCAAAATTAAGGAAAAATCACTCATGGATGCTGTGCATCATTATCAGATTTATAATTGTTTTCACCCTAAAATAGGGCATTTGTTGAACTTTGGAGTTCTAAACGGAATCCTGTACATTTTTTAAAGTTCTGCCCCATGCTTTCCAATCAAGCTATATATGTTGCACATTATGCTGTCAGCAGTATATAGTATTTTCAGTATTGGGGAGGAGGATTAGTGCTGAAAAAAGCCTCTATGTTTGTTCTGTACTAGCAGCCATTGCTTCAAGACAAACCAGCAATGTCTTAATACAGTGATGGTGGCTTGCATGCATACATGTGCCTTAGATGTGCTGTGCTGCTTATAAACCATAGCTTTTTACTCAGATTAATTCTGATATCTGAAATGGTAGTTTAATTGGACTTCAGGCATAATGTTTAGCCTTGTCTTCAGAGCTCTTAGGCACCTTGCGATGCACAAAACAGAAGCCAAAGCCCATTTCTTTGGCTTCTGGAGCTTCTACAACTTGGCCATGGTGGAATCCATCTTATTCAGGTGCCAAAACGTTATGCTCAGTGCTCCTATGGAGCTTGGACTAGACAGTCTCCATGGCCACTGTGAAGGCAGGTGACATTTTTCCTCTAATGCCTGTGGTTGTAAGGTGGCATCACTTGAAATGAACCCATCTGAGAACTCTGTGGGGCTGTGAATGTAGATGCTCGTGACAGCTTCTCGTAGCAGACAAGCATCCTGATAGGGAATGCACGGGCTTCTTTCTTGTAACAGCCTGAATTGTAGTGGAAAGCATTTGCTTGCCCTGAAACATGCTGATTGCAACCTGCTGTGTTCATCTGCTTCTATTTAATAGCCTGTGACAAGCAAGTCTAGAGACATAGCCTGACTGTGGTGCTCTTTAAAACCCACAAACTGCTTAAGCAGAGCAGACTTGCACCACCGTGTTTTCAGCCTCCATGGGCTTGAAAGAAAACACTGCAACTCAGCCTTTAACGTCAGGTCGTATCAGTTTTCTGCTTTTTTGAGGCATAGTCACAATTTTTGTCTAGGGTGCAGTTGAATTCATGCCTTTGTATTTCAGCTTGTCTTTGCTGTTGTCTTTTTTGGCTGTGCCTTCACACACAGTGCCTGCAAGAAGTATTTATGGATATACAATGCATGCTAAGTGGTCTTCATGGGTTTTCCAGGCACCTGCTAGAATACTGCCTGTTGCTGACTGTCCAGACTGTCAGCAGCAACTTGTCTTCCTTTTCTTGCCTTCCATTGTCTGGGTACTGTACTCCCTTTATGGTACGTAGCTGTCAACAGGTGCAAACTCAAATATGGAAGCATGTGCTAGCATTTAATTTCTAGCACAGAAGGAAGGAGGACGTTCTGCACAAGAGATAAATATCTATAGATATACCCACATCTATATCTCTAGATATCACTGTATGGCACTTGCAGTTTTATGCAGGCTGCATAAGCAAACCCATCACTTACGCTTTAGGGCGAAGGTTCGCTCACCTTGTGTCATTTTAACAATTGTGAATGTAGGCAGCTGAGCTTTTGTGTTTGTGCATCACAGAATTTTACTGAAAACAGGATTCCCAAGTGGAAATGTCCAAAGGACTCTCCTCCCATTGCTAATGCATGTCTTGTAAACTTAAATGAAACCGTTTGGCCATCTCAAAACAGTTTATATCCTGTTTCGATCTGGGACTTGGAGGAGATTTCTAGTATAAGCAGGGCCCAGCATATTCTGCAGATTTGTGACTACAGTTTCCAACTCCTGTGACAGAATTGCGCTTCTAAATCCAGGCTCTTTAAAAAGAGGAGGAAAAAAGCGTTTCCAGCCTTGGTGATTGAAAGAGGACTTTGAAACATGTGAATGTGTAAACCAATAGGGAAGTCTTCCTGAGTCTGCACACAGCCTAAACTAGTAGCTTTAAGAGATCTGAATATCTCGTCTTAGTGGCATATTGACTCAGAAACTTCATAGAGAAGTTTAAATACGAACACTGCTAACTATCTTAATGCCGATCACTGTAGCAGAAACATCAGTCACTGTTGTATTTCACAGATCTCTATGCTGCTTTCCACATCTCCCAAGTGCCAAAAGCACCAGCTGCCAGAATCTTCAGCTTCACTTGGGCAGCTTTTATAATGCAGTAATGTGCTATCGATATAAAAATATTTTTGCATATATGCTTTTTATCACAGTTAATAAAATGGAGGCCTACTGCACTTATTTTTTAAAACTACATGAAGCTGCCAGAGAATTTCCAGTTTGCCAACCCTGCGTACTGTGAAATCCAGGATCTTGCTACACAAACGTAGACACCGCCTGCTGTGGAATACCTGAAGCCTTGACTGTAACACCCCTTTCTCCGCAGAACTCACGGGCCATCTCTGTAGAGTTCTTACTGTGTACATAGAAATCTGTTTCCTCTGCTTTCCAGCAAGGAATATGTAGCATTTTGTGAAAACAAGGCCACTGTATATTCTCTAAGTTGAAAGGAAAAGATACCTGGTGCTTAACTCAACACTTTAAATTATTTAACTGTTTCTCTCATCACTGAAATGCCCTTTATCCTTTTTCTCTTTGTTCCTCACTAAGATATCCAAAGTTTTCTAGGGACTGTCTGTTTAAAGTGATTTATGGGGCAACAACCTGCCCCTACGTGTACTCTTGAATCCTGGCTAACTCCTGGGGTGTGCCATTATTGCAAGGGGGTCCCAGAGTATTTGCATTGCTTTGAACAGAGTTTCTCCAGTGGAACCTTTTTGTCCTCTGCTTAGTAATTCTTAGCAGCACACAACTGAAGTCTCTTGCTGGTATTCTTTCTGCACGATGATGCTCCAAGTTACGTACAAACCTCTTTGGTTTCCAGCCTTCTGTAGGGAGATTCCCGTGTGTGACAATTCTGGATGGTTGCCCTTTTTGTACACTCTTCAGCACAGGGTGAGTGCGTCTGTTACCTAGAAAGTCTTGAATTCTAAACAGGATGAAACTATTTGGGTGTTTAAAGACCAACCTGCAATTATGATACATGACCATGTCTGCATTTCTTCTCTGAACTAATTAATTGGGGTCTTGTTTCAGTTACTGTCTACACGGTACACCTTCAACTGCTGACTTACAATATGCAATGTTGATTTCAGCCTTGTACTGTAAATGTTGTTCTTCACAAAGAGAATGTGCAATAGGAAGAGGGAATGGTGGATGGCATAATTTTGATGGAAAAAACATGCTAGCTTTCTTAAAAATATATGAAATGCAGCTTATTTCCTTTTCCTGTGGTGTTTTCTACTTGGAAGAGGAAAGGTGAAGATATGTGCCTGTTTCTGTGCCTGGTGAATTTCTCAAATGCAAAGGTAATAGAGATTTTTTTAGATGAAATTTAAGTGTTGAACCCGTGTTAGGTTGTGATTGTATCACTCCTGTTTCCTCAGCTTGCCACAATTATGGCTTGTTGAGATGGAGTTTAAAAGCTACCACCTATTTGTATCTGTGTTCCATCACCTGGGATAGGCATTTCACCAACAGTGCAGGGTTTCTGTTGATATTTTGTTTAGTTTTTAAAACATTGGTGCTGTTTGGTCCAAGACAGAGAAGCATGTAGGGAGTGACAGAAAAGTTGCCTGCACTGCAGAAGAGTGAAAAATGTGAGTGCAGTATTGATGCCTTGATATGATTTAACTATGCAAATATACAAATAGGTGAGGGGGGGGAAATTCTTGGGTTGCATACCTAATCTCTTAGTTTTTGCTCTGTAAATTAGTTGTATGTGTGTAGGTACATACATATACACACTGACATGCATGCACATGTATATGCAAAGTCTTTATGTAGAAGTGATGAAACAAAACCCTTTCCTTCAAGTTATACTTGATCAATTGGTGCAAATATAACTTGCTGCTGCTAAGGGAGGATCTTGGCTAAGGGCAGACTTTGGTTTCATATCTTCCAGGTTTGAAGACCTGTATGTAGCAAAAACTTCATTTAGCCTTTCTGAAGACCTTGAAATGTAATTAAGGACACATGTTCTTCCTCACGCTCTGATAACTTGGAGATTCCTGCATTTTAAACAACCACGGTGATGGGCAACTTTTTAATTCCAAGTTCTTTCCTCTAATTTGGGAACAAAAGATAATAAAAAGCAGCTGGACCTCTTCTTGGAATTCCTATCCTGTTCAGTCAATACCTTGATATCCTGGTTGACCTGGAAGTCATAGCTGCTGCAATAAAAATGATTGGTTTGGCAATTTAATCTGTCTGAGAACAGTTTTTAACAGTGTGTACAGTGTATAGCAAGTGCTATTTGTCTTTTCTGGGAAAAAAGGAAATCAAAGATGAGATGTGAAGTGACTTGTCCAGAGTCATGAAAGGACTCTCCTAGAGCCAGGACTGAGTGAGAGGTTCCAGTTTCCTAGTGTTAGGTCCAAATCACTATGTTTTACTTTTTTGATACATTTCTCCCTTAAAGGAACCGAAAAACAAGTTGACATACACTGAAGACCCACATCAGGACAGTAAGGGCTAGAATTAAACATACAAGCTGTCGTGATTTGGGGTTGTGCATGTGTGGTGGCCCAGATGTGGGTTGTTGCTTGGCAGTGCTCTGACAGCCTGCAGAGTGGGAGGCCAGCACAGCATGTCAGTGTGAATAATAGCAGCAAACGTGTGTCCTGCTGTGTTTGTTCAGAATCACCTAGCAAAACAAGTCTCCTCTGATGCTCCTCTTAACTGAGGAGGGAGAATACTGTTCTACAGTGAAGTGGGTTCATCTTTGTTCTACCAGTCAGTGTGACTGATCATTTCTTTCTTGTGGGGCTTTCTCCCTTTTTCTGTAAAGCAAAATCTAGAGGGCTTAATTGTTCTTTCCTGCCTCTTAATCCAGGCCTTTGCTGAGAAGCACCAGATAGGAAGATTGTGGAAAACTTTGGACTGCTGATTCAGGGACATCCTCTTAAGATATAGAAGAGTAGAGATATACAACACAGATGGGATCTGACTATTCCTGTTTCTCTTCTAATTTATGGTCAAGACTGCAGCTTCTGTCTTCCATTTCATGATGTCAGTGTAGATATAGGCTGTGTTTTTTCAGTTTTTTTCCCTCCAAGTTAGGATTAGTTCCTTAGGGTTCAAATAAGTTCTAAATTTCACAGAGAAGCACCTGAACCAAAACCTTGGATCCAAACATCCCAGACTTGATGTGAAATTCAAATCTGGATCCCAACTCTGTGGCTTACTAACCTACCCATTTAGGGAAGGGTTTGTTGTCTCTATGTGGTGTTTGTGTTTTTGGTCCTTTGGAACTAAGCTTTTAATTTGGTTGCCAGTTCTGCAAGGACTTTTTAACTTCTTAGGAATGCCGGTGTTCACACGCTCCATTGCTGGCAGTGCGATGCGTAGTGATAAAATTTGACTCTGTCTAAGGGTTACTGAGATAAACCAGCATTATCATTCGTAAAGGTCATTTTCTTGCATAGTGTTCTGAGCTTTGTATTTGAATATAGCTCACACCTGAAAGGACACATCTTCCAACTATGACCTGCGTCACTGGCAGAGAGTTGTGTAATCTGTACTTGTGGAATGGGAAGGTACAAGCTTCCATTGTTGCTGATGCATCGTGTAATCCACCTATTTTGTTTTTCTTATAGCTGTTGTTTGGTTTATAATTCTTTTTTTTTTCAGTTTTATAGAAAAAAAATGGGGACGTTCAGGATTTTTTCTACAAGGTATAAAACTCCAATGAATTAGTGGTGACTAGAGAGCTGTGAATAATACCCCATTAGGAGATGATGGGCTAAATGTAGGTCCATTTCTCTTAGACAAGTAGGATAACCTTTAATATGCATGAAACAACATAATAATCGGGAAAACTAAAGCTGAAATTTGTTTCCAAGAAATTCTGTAAGAACTATCTATGGAAAATACATCAGTGATTGAGAATAATGTACAAATTAATGTGTTTGAAACTTGTGTATCCATTTCTTTAATCTCATACTCTTCAGTGAACGGTACACTTGTGTTCAGTTTTATGATCAAAAACAAAGACCAAAGAAGGCCAGCCTCATTTGATTGTGTATATTCTGCCTGTCTTAATTATCAATAGCTGTAAGGATACAGTGCAAGTGATCTGGTAACCAGTGGTTCTCGTCCTTTTCTTTTAGGGGGAAAAACAACTTTAAAATGTATAATTTATTGCTCAGCAATAACCATGTTGTTAAAATAATAATAAAAAAAGGAATTAGCAACATGTCTTAATTTCCCAATAGCATTATTATATGTTGTATTTCAGTTTATTGTATATTGTGTTTTTGTATTTATTTGTGTTTGGAGGTCTTGCTATGTCTTTTTGTGTTTAAATGCTAATAAACAAGGACAGTGTGTAAGAGTGTAGAATGCCGAACTCTGAAATGCTAAACTGTGTTATTAAAGGAAAAATAAATAAGTAGGAAATCATATTTTTTAAAAAAACCTGGTGTGTTGAATTTGAATGACTGCTGTCGACTTGCAGGTAGCCAAGGTGCATCCTTTTCTCCTCTGTGAACACACTGCACATTGGCTGTTCAGTGCTTTGTGCTTACCCACCCAATAGATCTTGTCTGTGGCATTTCCCATCCTCTGCACAGGTAACTTGCCCTAACTTCTATCACAGTCCTGTTTTCCATGTGCAAACTCTGCTAGAATAAACTAGGTGCTGTTGTTCATCTTAACATCAGTGTCAAGAGTCCTCATGCAAATAGAGTAGAAATAATTGAAATGGCTTTTCATGCATTCTTGGTACGCTGCTTTCCCAAAGAGATGTGGGGAAGGAGAGTCGAAGTGGGGCTTGAATGTCTGAAGATAGAGATTTATTATTTCTTCTTCTGTAGTGTCATTAGTGACTCTGCTCAACTCAGAACTGCATTTCAGGTGTGTGTTTGAAATCACGGAACATGATTCACTGTAAAAACAACACACTGTTCTGAAATGAGTGGAGCAATATTATTTCCATCACGTTTCAGATCCAGCCCAGTGATGAAAACCCTGATCCCCAGGGGTGGTGCATTATGCACGTCACTTCTACTGAGCACCACACTGTCCTTCTGTTTTGTCTTCCCCAGCATCACTCCCACCCCTTTCTTACTGAAATTTCAGTTTCCCTTCTTTCACGTCACTGCAGGGGTAATAGTGGGTTTAGCAATGCAGGAATGTCCTGTCTGTGCTCAGAGACAAGACTGGTAAGTCTTGGCAAAATCCCAAAATCCCCTGCTGTGCTGCAGGCACATGAATATGAGTGTATGACCTGGCCAGCCTATCCTGGTGTTTGCAGAAGGTAGACTGAAAGTGCTGGGTGGCGAGTGCTTTTCCTTGACAAAATGGGGATGCCAGAGAAAAGACAAATGCAGGAAGGTGGGCATGGTGAGAGGAGAAGGTGGCACGCCATCCTCAGTGCGTGCAGGATGTGCTGAGGTGGATGTTCCCTTCTGCTACTGAGAGCAGTCGCTGTACGTGACTCTCTGGATGCTCCGGCATCCGCTGCCCTGCTCATCACACTTTCCACTCGTACTCCCACGGCTGGCACTTGAGGCTCTTCATATCTCCTTGCTGTGGAGAGTGAAAGGGTGATGAACTTCCTTGTCTTAATGAAGTGGGTTACCTTCCAGCAGAGTCCTCTTGAGGAAGAGCAGCCCGTGCTATCCCAGGGCTGCTCCTCCTCCCAAAATGGGGAGCTTGGTGCTGCTCAGATGTGCCATTTCTGTCATCACATCATTGCAGCAGGATAGGCAGAGAGGAAACAAATGGTGTTAAACATGAAGGCAAACATTGTCTCCTTGCCTCCCTGCTCCTCTTCCCCCAGCAAAGAATCATAATTGAAATGGCACATGATGCCCTTCCTGGCCCCAACAAGTCTTTATAAAAAGTTTCTTCTTCACAACAGGCCACAGAAGGTGACTGTCAGCTTTGAGGTGCATTTTCCCCCTGTGGGCAATACAGCACTTAGTGTGACAGGAGCAGAGTGCCAGCTCCGGGACTGCCACTGTGAGCAGCCAGGAGAGGGGTGAGGAGCTCTCCTGGACTACAGAGGGTGCTGGCAGAAACAAACACTGCCTGAACCTGGCAAGAAATGCAGGGGAGGGTAAAAAACTTTTGGGGAAGTTTTTCCAGACTTTCAAGCCTCAAGTTTGCTTGCTGTTTGGTAAGAAGTAGTCAGAGGTTTTGAAAATGCTCAGTCCTGCATAGGGACCTATGTCCTGCTCTCCGCCTGCTTCAGTGTGACCAAGTCCTGGAATTGTTTGAGGAATGGGGAAATACGTAGTGAACAAAACAAGTGGTGAAAGAGGTGATTTCCCCAATCCCCAAAGCTGGTTTTCCATGAGTCAGTTGTGTGGTTCCTTCCTGCATGCCTGGATTGAGCCCTGAAGGCTGTCACTGTCTAGTAATGTGTCTGGCTTGTCCTTGTTCAGCCCAAACAGGTGATAACCTGAGTGTCTTCCCTTGACCCCCTGGAAAACGTGGCACCTGGGGCAGCTGAGCCCACTCAGATCTCTGCTGCTTTGGGTTGGGCTCTAGCGGGAACTCAGGGTGTGCTCTTGTGTGTCCTGTAGGCTCCCAAGAACGGGAAATGGCCCAGGCTGGGAGCTGAATTCCCACAGTCTGGGTTGGCAAGCACAGGAGAGACTACAGGGACTGACTTCCAGCCCACAGACAGCACCTTGGGTTAAGTGGTGGTTGAGCACAGCTGGTGGAAACGTGTGTTTTGGCAGCATGGGAGTGTGATGGGAGGCAGGAGCTGTTTGCAGACATTGCTGTGGACACCTGATGGCTGCTTTGTGCCAACACAGAAGCTTTGCAGAGGAGATTATTTGAATTTCTACCAGATATTTCTACTTGCCTGGTGGAAATGGCATCTGCCTCAGCATACCCTTCCCCATCAGCCCTCAGGAACACAGGTGAGGCATTAGCCTGTCCCCAGCCATGACTCCTTTAGCAGGTGACCCTGGGGTAGGTACTGCTAAGGGGCATCCAGTCCTTCAAGGATAAACAGAGATGTCCCCAAGCACAGGGCTGGATGGAATGGGCTGGTTCCAGTGTGCAGTGTGGCGTGGGTTCAGGGCTGAGAAGCAAATCTGGTTGCTCACATCCCTCCATCCCCACAGATCTCATTCCAAAGCTGCTCCTTGTTGACACCCCCAGCAGGAAGCTCTTGTTCCCCTACTTCACAGTACAAGATAAGAAGTGAGTCAGAGCTGCCTTCCAGACAGCTCTGAGATCAAATGTGATCCCCTCGGGTGACTTCTCCTGCCTTGCTGCCCTGAGGGGAAGATGATGGTGTAGCTCCTGGAGGCCTGTAAGCACTGGGCGAGTTCCTCTTGCTGAACTGGTGTGGAGCTCCAAAGAGGGTTTAACTCCATGGATTGACTGGATATTCAGCTTTAGCTCCTGACCAGCCCTGAAAAGAAGCTGTGCCTCTCCTGACAGCACACACAGCTCCTCTGACACCAGGAATTGGTTCTGGCAGTATAGATTGTGCTGTTGTACACAAGAATGTATAATTTATTTTTTTTAAATTAAAGAAAGTCCCACGTGGGAATTTTCTCTGTTTGCTGCCAGGGGCTGGCTGCTTTGAGGGCAGCCATGAGATGTAACAGCTAGAGGGGCTGTCACCTGCCAGGGCACTGCTACCTTTTTCTTTAGGATTAGCTCCCTGTTCAAACCTTAAGCAATGTCAAGCACTGTGCCAAGGAAATTGTCAAACATTGCATGCCTGGGTACAGCCCGGCCCCTGCAGGGGAGGTATCTTCGGCACTGGGGGTTTGAGCCAGGTTTTGGCATGCCTCTGCCCTCTCCCCTCTATTTCACAGCATGTAATACGGTTACCACAGAATAATTTTTCCATGCCCTTAATGATGTTCTGGGGATGGTGCCGTTGCTGCTGGGCTGTTTGGCGGGCTGCAGGTTTGGGTACCTGTGAGGGGTGATCACCCACCCTGGGCTCTGGTGCTCGCAAACATCACTGCTTCACGCTCAGCCCTGGGCTCCCTTTCCAGATGCAAAGTGCTGGAGCTGAGGACTCATACTGGGGAAGTACCTTGTGTTGCAGGCTGCAACTGTTTTAAATGGTGAGAAGAGATGCTGCTGTACGAGTTCCAAGAGGTGCTGGATGTCCCCCACAGGCTTTAGGAGGTGGCTTTGCAGTCTGGCTAAGGGGAACTGGCTTTGATACCAGTTTATAACTCAGTGCTGGGAAGGTCAAGCATCCACTGTGTGCTGTTTCCTCTCCGCAGTGGCAATGTGCTTGCCCTCCCCAGGGGCATTGTGTGCAGCCAGCACTGGTGAGCACACGGATGGGTGGGCAGCAAAGAGTAAAATGTGCTGATCTCTGCATTAGGGCAGCTGCTTTAATTTCTGGGGACTGCTTTTTCCTTTCCTTTAATCTTTGTTTCGTTCTCCCTGTAACCGCCTGATCCAAACCTCACTCCTGTTGTGCCTGCCTGGCCCTCAGGCATAGCAGCATCTTGGGATGGTAACAACGACAAAAGCTGGGATGGAGAGGAATGTGCTCAGCCCTTGGGGACAGACCCACAGCGAGGGCCGGGTTACTCTGTCCCCTCGCTCCCAGCACTAATGCTGCAGTGAACAGCTGCCCTAGGAATACAAGTTTTTCTGGGATTTCTGACACTGCCCTGCTTTGTCTTATCCTAATGCTGGAGCAGGGGGAGCAGGGACTGTCCATCCTCAAGCAGGATTTCACAGGCCTTTGGATGAATTCAGGGAAGACTAGAGATTTTAGATCTCTGCCTGCTTGCCAGATGAATCCTGGCTCATTTAAAATCAAGTATCAGCTTTGGTGGAACTTGAGCTGCCGAACAAGGGGCACAGAGAAGCAGCAGCTGCAGGGTACAAAAAAGTAAAACTAGGGTGCAGAGCACCTCCCAAAACACTGGGTTTCAGGGGCTGTGGCATGCTCTCTGCACAGGGTCTCATAAGAATTTCCTCTCCTCCTGCTCAACTCGGCTGTGCTGGAGAATGCCAAGGCCATAGACAAGCATGCACCTGCCCTCTGCACACTGCAGTCCTTTCTCCAAGCTATTACTGCTGAGTATCTATGATTTATATTTTTTCCCTCCACTATTAAAATACAGGACATCTCACTGCAGCCAGCATTCACCCCAAGACTCCCCTGGGAGAGATTTGTGAGTGGTAATTAGAGTGCAGGAGCCTTTCACCTCGAGGACATCTCTCAGCATTGAGCTCCCTGCACAGAAAGTGCTGACTGTGTTTTGGCTGATGCCCAGGCTTAGAGCTGCTGCTCAGGAGTTCTGGCACTTCACGGTCCACACTTATGATTCCAGTGGGGACAGAGCTCTGGACAGGGGCACCTCCCTGTTCCTTCACAGGGCATGGTGCATCACCTGGGACTGTGCTGGGACCTCCTGGGAACAGGAGCCATATGGCTCTTCTCACCCCTGTGCTTGTAGTAGAGGTGAGAAATGGCATGAAGTAGGTTAAGGTTTTGGGAGACAGAGAGCAGATTACCCAGGAGTGATGGCTTCCTGGTCTCCACTCTCCCCAAGTCTGCTGGAAGACAGGAAGCAAGGGGAGCACAAAGAGTAGGATGGGGATGGTTTTCTTGCCCCTCCTACACTCCTAAAACTGTGTTGGTGTCTGCTCAGAGCTTCCTGTGGTCTGTGACACCTCTGCTGATGTCCCTTCCAAGCACTTCTCCGGTCTCCTCCTTGGCCTCCAGGAGGAGGCCTTGACCCCTGCAATCACAAACCTTCTGCCCTCCCCCTGCTGATACCAGTGGCAGCTCAAGGGCTGCTGAGCCTCCCAGCTGCCCCTCAGGTGTGGGTCTCTGCCACCAACCTTACTGCTGTCCCCTTCCCAGGATGCCATTGCTCTTCCCCCATCCTTTTCTGCCCCTTACTAAGGATATGATCCTGCACTGGTGTACAGCATGGCTCCTTGCTAAGGCAGAAAACAAGGTTGTTGTAGTCCTTCCTCCTCCTCCTCCATCCACACGCAGTGGTGCCACATCCACCAGCCCCAGTGAGCTCTCAGCAGCCCCACAGGAGCAGAGTGGGGCTGTGCTGCTGCATGCACTGGGTCATGAGCAATCAGCTGGTGGCCAAAGTACAATTACACGTCGTGGCTGGGAGCTGCTCCCTTCTAAGACAGCTAATTGAAAGTACATTGAGACCATTATTGGTAATTACAAGGTAGACATTGTTCAGGAGGGGAGAGCGGCGTGGGATGTGCAGGCAGTGTGCTCACCCTGGCCACCCTTTAGCTGGCCCTGGATGGGTGGGGGGCCTGTGGATGGCGAGGGCTGGTGAGCCAAGCTGTGAGGATTCCCACTATTGCCTCCCCAGCTCCTTCCTCAGAGCCTTTCCTGGGCTCCCCATGGATGCCAGGGAAACGGGGAGACTGGGAATGGAGCTGAGCGCAAACGAGCTTTGGCACAGAGCGAGGTGGTGGGAAACCCTCCTCCCCCGCTGGTTTGCTCCCCGATCCCCACGTCCTGCTCCGGGCTGATCCCATCACGTGCCCCGGGAAGGTGCAAGGTCCAGCCGGGCAGGGGATGGGAGCCAGGGGTGGCTGCTGGTGCACCATGGAGCGCCCCTTGTCCCTGCTCGGGCTCTTCCAGCTCC
The DNA here is from genome assembly GCA_013396655.1 of Campylorhamphus procurvoides. NCBI lineage: Eukaryota > Metazoa > Chordata > Aves > Passeriformes > Dendrocolaptidae > Campylorhamphus > Campylorhamphus procurvoides. The sequence continues at coordinate 215,233 of WBMV01002488.1, forward strand.
TCGGTGAGTACAACCAGGGCTGGGACACGGGTGGCTTCCCCGTGTCGGGTGTGCCCCTGGCACAGTCGTGTTTTGGAGTTCTGTCTGTAAGGAGAAAAGGCATTCCCATCCGGACGGAGCAGAATGAACGGGGCAGGGGAATGATGCTGGGATAGCCGTGTGGTGCCCGCTGCTCCGCTCATTTGAAGTCGGCAGCCTGCGCCGCAGGACGCGCTCCCTGTTGAATATGCATGTCGCTTTGATGTTCCAGCAGCGCGCTTCCCGGGAGACAGGGCTGATTAAATAGCAGACTGATATTTCCAGGGCTGGGGAGGGTGCGGGAAGGCATTAGAGCTTTCCTGCATGGGGCAAAAGGCTTTGCGCCGGGAGATTAACCTTCTCCCGAAGGAGATGCCGCTGCAGCCGGGTGGGATGCAGAGCCATCTCCACGGGGTGCAAGGTTCGGACACAGCGACCTGCAGCTGGGGGACAAGGCGTATGAGCGCTGGGGCTGGCTGGGCGTTCTGGTTGGAGCTTTAACCTCTCCATTCCCCGGGGCAGCAGGGACGGAACAACTTGCCATTACCATCCGGCGGCTTTTATTCCTTTCTTAAGCATTTTTCGACTCTGAGCCAGGAAGATGTTCGTGCCCACAGCACTGCAGGCAGCTGCTTGGCTCCTGCTCTTACCATTGTTAGGGTCTTTTCGGCTCTCGGTGGGTTTTAAAGAGGAGACGACAGGGATGTGTTTGCTGTGCCTGAGGGACCCTTCAGGCAGCTGAAGCAGTGGCCACAGCCCGGTGTCAGGCTGGGGGAGCCCCTCTGCACCTCGCACCTGGGCTCCAGCCCCAGTTCCTACATTAGGACTTTCATTCTGGTTAAAAATACATTGTTTCCTGTTCATCTGGAGAGGACTACCTACAGCAAATGGTCTCAGCAGAGCCCCTGGCAGCATCAGACAGGGAAAATGACACCCCAAGGAGGAGATCGCTGTGCTGATAAAGCCTCTGCAGCCGCATCCCTCCCCACCATCTCTTAATCTTGAATCCCAGAATATCCGGGGTTGGAAGGGATCCATTTTGAGTAGCTGGGCCCAGGCTTTCTGCAGTGCAGCTCCCTCCATCAGCTGGAGTCATCCAGAGCACCCCTCCCTCCCCAGGCTGGGCTGAGGGGTCCCAGTAGCCCCTCTCCACCCCACCTCTAGTGTCCCAGTCCCCTTCACCACTGGCTTTCTACATATTTTGTAGTTTAGTGGGTCTTTCTCCTACAGAAAAGATGGTCTATAATAAAGGTAAAGGGTTTGGGTGGTTTTTTTGTTTATATTTTTTTCTCAGTCTCATAACTCACTTGCCTGAAGCCATTTAATTCAGACTGCTGGAGATTTATCTTCAGCTGAACACTCGTCCTCCAGCCAAGCCTGGGCAATGTCAAATTGGGAGGCTGCTCTACCATTCTTGTGCCAACAGGGAAAGTTAGAGTAAAAACTCCCTCTGCTGTGTCCTGTCCTGGTCATCCCTGCAGGGATCCATGGGCAGGGTCACCACCATCCCAGCAAACCCCATGGGGAAGAACCCTGTTTTCCAACCTGTCGATGCTTCGGGCTGCAGGACGCAACTGAATCCTCCCCCAAACACATGTGTTTTGTGCTACCTGTCCCATAGCAAATGCCATTTCACCTCTTGCCCTGTCCTTGTGGTCCTGCCAGTCCTACACGCCAGCTCAGTATCTACTGGAAACAAAAGGATGAGGAATCTCTACTTATTTAATTAGTCTGAGTGAAAACAAAACCCACTGCAAGGATTGCTTAACTCCCACTTGTATGTTATTCTTGCCCTTTGCCTGAAGGACACTTCACTGCCTTTCTTCTGCCTGCCAAGTATTTGTCCCTCTTCCTGTTTAGGTGGGTAAAAATCATCAACCAGCCAAAATAAAAAGTCCCCTATGCAGAGAAGAGCTGTGACTGCTCATCTGGGAAAACACAGGAGCTGCTGTTGGGTTGGAAAATCCCCAAATCTGGCCCAAACAGGCCAAGCCATCCTAAAGCACATCCCAGAGAGGGCTCCCAGTGCCTCCTGTGGACTGGGTTACACTGGTTTTTCTGCTCCTCCGAGGTGCTGCCGCTGCCGTGTACAAGCAGTGGATCCCCAACACCAATTTTGAAACTGCCTCCAACTGGGATAAAGGCAGAGTCCCCTGTGCCAGTGACGTGGTTCACTTTGAGAAGGACAAGGTATTGGACATTTTAAATTAATTTTATTTTATTCTTTTTGCAAAATGCTGTCGGGCATTGGAAAAGCCCTTTACCTGACAGGGCAAAGCACCCTTTTATTTTTGCTTTTCTTACAGGTTGTCTCAGTCTTCGTCAAGTCTCCCCACGCACTGACAGACATGGTAAGGCAGAGTGCAGTGGTACCAGAGGGTGGGTGAGGGCAGGGCAAGCTGAGAGAACAATCCCTTCACCCCCTCTCCACAGAGTCATAGAATTACTTGAGTTGGAAGCGACCTTAGAGAACATCCAGTTCGAATGCCCCTGCCATGGGCAGGGACAGCTTCCACTAGATCAGGCTGCTCAAAGCCCCATCTACTTCCTCATGAGGGGAACAGGGCAGGACAGACACTGATCACTTCTCTGTGGTGACCAGTGATAGAACCCAAGGGAATGACCTGATGTTGTGTCAGGGGAGGTTTAGGATGGATATTAGAAAGAGATTCTTCACCCAGAGAGTGACTGGGCACTGGAACAGGCTCCCAGGGAACTGGCCACAGCACCAAGCTTGACAGAGTTCAAGGACAACTTCCATGGATTGGGGCATCCACAGCTTCTCTGGGCAGCCTCTTCCAGTGCCTCCTCACCCTCACAGTAAAGAGTTTCTGCCTAATACCTAAGCTAAACCTACCCTTTTTCAGTTTAAAGTCATTCCATGGACTGACATTTTGCTCTGTGGTCCAGCCAGACTAAGGTGCATCAGATGGGGCAGGGGACAGTAGTCCCACAGCAACCTGGGTTTCTCTGTACCACAGAACCAGAAAGCCCACATCTGTTGGTTTTTGGGGCTTTTTGTTTGCTTGTTTGTATTTTTGGTTTTGTTTTTCAATTAGGGGGGATGGGGAAGAGCACCCCAAACTCCAATTTCATTTGAAAGAAATTAAGTTTTCTTCCCCAAAGAAGGGATAATGCCCCCTCGATGGGATGGAGACCTTGGCAGTACTTGGCTGAGGAGCACCAACCCACAGCACTGACAACACAGGCACTAGCCCCAGGCAGAGGCTAAGTGAAGCTGACACCAAAACACCTTGAAATGAAAACAAACCATTCTGGGAAATCCCAAAATGTTTCTTGAAAAATTTTCTTTCAAGTGCCAGTGAGTCTTATATTTTTCTGCAGCATTATTAACCTGGCTGTGGCAGGACAGACACAACACCCTGCTGAAATATGTGTGTTGAGTGAGATAAATCTCACCTCAGAGGCATTTCTGAGCAACCTGGTTCCCCTGCAGACATGAAAACACAGGCTCTCAATCCCCACGGTTCAGAGGGTAAAATTTAACAGGGAGGAATTAAAGAGAAAAGCAACACCCCATCCCCAGAGCACCAGTGGGGGATGGGTCACCAGTGAGCCCTCTCCCAGTGCTGGAACAGTGAGAGATGGGCTGGGTTCTGTTTGCAAAACCTCGTTCCTCAGACAAGATGAGCTTGTGGACAAGTTCTCTCTCTCAGTTTCAGGGCAGCTTTGCTCTTTTATCAGCCATTAAATCCGAATAAGTCCTTGAAATTTATGTGGTGTAATTTGTTCAGGCTGTCTACACCACTAATAGTTTTGATGCTTTAATAACACCATGTGCCACGTTTAATCCCTCCACAAATATTTGGAGCAGATACTTTATTTATATGGCATTTTAAATATGAATTTTTGAAGGAAAGGATATACTGGGGAAATACGTACAAATGTAATGTAATAAATGATGTGGAATTTACCCAGAGAAGAAAAGAGCAAAATACCACTCCAGCAGATTTTATTTTACTTACAGATGAATGTATAATATTTCTAAAGTACTTCCATCAGAGGCCTGCAAAGTGCATAATTGCAGAGCAGCATCAGTCATTATGGATGAGCCTTCCACAGCCAAGCTGGAGAGCAATGCTGAGCAGCTCCACGGCTGCCTGAGGAGAGGGAAACCATCACAACCTTTGCACAATACACAATGACATCCATGGCTGTGCCAGCTGCCCGCTGGCAGCTCGGGTGGATGGGTTCCGTCACGACTGAGTGATGGGTCAGGTTGCCGGAGTGGCCCCCAACTCATCTCAGTCAAAGGATCCACAGTGCTCATGGGAGCCCCGGGGGACCCTCTGCTGCCTGGGGGATTCTCTGAGTCCCCGCTGCTGGCAGGCAACTGCACGGGCTCCAGGGTTCCAGTGAATTTTATGGTTCCAGTGAATTTTATAGTCCCAGTGCCGTGCAGGTGCAGAGGACTGCTGGGGGATCCATGAGGGAATAAAGTATGAGCTGTGAGATCATCAGTCCCCTCCCACACTAAATTGCACCACAGGTGGGCAGCCAAGCCTGTCCCCATCTATAACCTGTACTGCAGCTCACACCTTCCTTCTGAGCATCACTGCCCCAGCACCTTTCTTAGTGTGGTGGTTAATATTTCTTTTTAATTTCCACTCAGGCACTTCCCTCCTGTGCGCTGCTGTGCTCTGCTGTCACCAGGTGATACAGGGACTGCCAAAGTTAGGGATGAAAAAGGAATGAAACCCAGCACCTGAGCAGGGCTGCCACGCGTGGACGGCATGAAATTTGGCAACCAGCTGCTTAGAAAATGAATTGGTCACGAGGCTTTTTGCAGAGAGGCTGGGCTGCACCTGTTCGGCTGCTGGCCACACACGCCGGAGCATTAATCACTTAAATCAGCAAGAATACATTAAGCTTTAGAGTCGCCATGGAGATGCTATACAGCCTTTGGCCAAAAGAAAGGAGAGTGCTGTTTGCTGTAGTAGCGCAGGAGGAAATTCACGGCTGAGGAGGGACTGGGTTCTCATTGACTTTCATGAGGACAGTGCCTGCTGTGGAAAGCGTAGGAGAGGATGCTCCGTGCTGGTGCCCTGATAGTGGAGGGGCAGCATGAGATCTCCCATCTCAACTCCCCACCTGAGTGGAGTGAGACCCAGAGAGCTGTGGGGTCCTCATGTGCCACCATCACTCCCCTCAGACATTTGTGTGAGAGCTCACCTCTGCACAGAGAGCCTTCCAGCTCCCCTCCCCATCCATCCCATGTGGGCTGAGTGCTGAGAGATGCCTTCTTGTGAGGAGGCCAGGCTGTAGGGACACAGAGCTCACCTCCCTGCTCAGACCCACTGATTGCCCAGTTCAGCAGTTATTTGAAGTTTCATGTGGGTCCCTAATTCAGCCACACACTTAAGTCCAAATCCAGCTTAAGCATAAGTGGCTTTGGAGCACAACCGTTGTGATTAGGCTGGATTTTCTATGGTATTTAACTGCCTAAAGATGCAGATCAGTATTTAGCCAGCTTTCAGAGGTGCCTGGGAGTAAAAGTGAAAAAAAGATGGAGGTGGAGATGGAGGTGGTGATTCCTGATATATGAGTGCTCCGGGGCAAGGCATACTGCAGCTTGGCTTGTTTCCTTAACGGAGGAGAAGGGCTCCTGTGATGGGTTTGGACTCTTTGGCTATGCCTGCACTTCCAAAGAGAGGCAATCCAGGGCATGGCTGCACCTGTGAGCCTGGTGTTTGCCCCAGCACCAGCCCCAGTGCAGTTTGTGCCCCAGCTGGCCAACACTAAAGTGCAGGCCAGGGATGGATGATGCTGATTCTATTTTTGGGGTGGCAGGAGTCAGGTTTAGTCATGTGGCAGAACAGCCTCACTTGGGCCCTATGGTGCCAGGGTCAGGGCACTGGCTAGGGTTATTCAGCAGCACCAACATCACCTTTCCAGCTCTGCTTCATCCCCGAGCTGTGTTGCAGGGCAGCAGCTGCCTGTACCCCCTCCCTGCCTGCCTGGTGAGCGGCTGCGAGGCTGGGTGAGGGTTGGGGTTGTGTGGGGCACTGGGGTCTGACCAGGGACCCCTCCCCCAGCCTTATATTTTTAGCTGCCTAATTGCGAGAGCAGAATGTACTCGGCTTTGCTGCAGGATGCTCCCGCTCGGTTCCTGGCAGAGATTGATCTTGAAATGCCAATTGCTCTCCAGGGGCACTGGCTTTAATGAATTGCCACAGTTCGAGCTCGTCCCAGGCACCAGCCCTCCCTTCCCCCATCACTTCCCCGACAGCAGGGTAATGAGACACCCAGAAAAGGGATTATTTTTCCTTCTCCTGAGATGAAGGTAAAATATTTCAGGGGAGTGCATGTGCGTGTGTGTATGTGCCAGCACTTAATTCCAAGCCTGAATCCTGCAGTGTTTCCTCCATCAGCTTTCACGCTGAAGGTGTGCCCTAGGAAAGGAGTGTGGTGAAACAGTCTTTTACAGTCATCTCCACGAGTTTATTTGCTCCTTCTGGGCTGGTTTCCAGCAGGAGAAGTTATTAAAGTCTGTGATGAGTGGAGCAGCTTGCCAGCATCCTGGGCTGCAGCGGATGCTGGGACAGGTCTGGCTGGGCAGCAGCTCCATGGACCGTCTGCCATCCCTTCACTGCTGGGCATGACTCCCCTGCCCACACCTCAAGCCTCTTCTTCTGACATTATCTGTGGAGGGAAGTTCAGGAAAAGGAGCTGAACTAACCTGAAATAGATCTGACAAATAGCTTTAGACCCCTCTGTGCCTTCTGCATCTGTAGGTCAAGTATCTTGGGCTGGTTTACCTGGGTCCACTTCCCAAGGGGGTTCCAGTGTCCCTGTGACACCTGATTTCTGCACACTGTAGAAATGTGTGCTGGGGATCTGCAATCAAATTAATGGGATTTTTGGGTCCATTGTTCTTTTTTATTCCCCCATCACTTTCATTGAGGTCTGCAGCGTGGTTTGGCAGGGGATGTGCCAGCCAGTGCCTGTGTGAGTTGGCCAGGAGCTATGGGACAGCCAGGAGCTGCTTTGTGGGGACGGGCAGGACTGTGATGTGTTGGGAACCTGATGTGCCAGGTTCCTGTGCCAGGGGATGTGGTGGCAAGGCCAGGTGATTTGGGGAGCCTGTACCCTGAAACACAGCATAAAATGTGATGAGCAGACACGTCAGGGTAGCCATGGCTGCTTCTGGGCGCTGCCTGGCAGGAGGGGAGGCAGGGACACAGGTAGGAAGAGCAGCCAAGTGCAGAGTATGACACTGAAATGATGGCATCCCCTGACACACCACTCCTTTCCCTGTGCCCCTGCCTGCTCTGTGGTGGAAGAAGAAGGTGAGCTATTGCTGTGATCAGAGGAGGTCTGGTGGGCATTGCCTGCCACCACTGATGTGTCCCATGGAGAGGAGCACCAGCTTCTATGCCCTGGTCTGTGCTGCACCAACCTGCCTGAGCATGGGCTTCATGGGGATATAGACTGTATTTCTTGTCTGGATTCCTTGAGATGCTAAAGCCTCGTTCCTCATGGGACCACGTACCGGGGCAGGGAGAATTTTGAATGTTATGGTGCTAGTCCAGCAACAGGCCACCCTCCTTGGCTCACACCAAGGTTTTGGGATGGCTGGAGGTCATCCTGCTTTGCTGACCCCTCTCACAGGGGATCTGGATTACCTGGTGTGGGATCAGGGACCATGGCAGGGGCAGGGTGGCTGTGGGTGTGTGGAGTGGCATGTGTGGCTGGGAGGAAGGTCAGCATCCTGAGGATGCAGGTGGGAGCTTCATGTAGGCAAGAAAGTGAACAAATAAACCCCCAGTAATGAACCCAAGAAATGCTGCTGTGAACAAGCCCCTGGCAATGCTCCAGAAACATCAGAGGGATTCACCTGTGGGTTAACCTGGCCCTGTGCCTTTCCAGGGCCACCAGACAGCAGCTGGATACCAGCCAGGCACCACCATCAGCTGTGCTGATACCCCCAACCGCAGAGGGCATTGGGAAAATCCCTGCTATTCCCACCTGTGGGCAGCATGGCAGGGGCTGCCTGCTGCTGTCCATGGGCTGGTGCTGCCCCAGCAGAGCAGGACTGAGAAATACGATATGGTAATCATTTCCTTTGTGCATGATTGCCTTTGCTGTGCTATGGCACTCCATGTTGGAGAAATAACCCACTCGTATCCTACTCCAGTGATGTTTTTCAATGGAATGCCACCAGCATCAGCCCCAAAGCTGCTCCCAGGCTGGGTGACAGGTGAGAGGATGTACCTGGGGGCCTGATGGATACTGACCTGCTTGCTGATGCAGCCATGGATGCTGCACTGCCGAGCCCAGTGTGCACAGGCAGTCTTGGTGTTTTATGGTGGGAATGGTGGCACCATCTCCCCCGAGCAAGGAGTTTAAATGCACTGATGCTGCAAATCAATGCAAGGCTGGGGGGAAAGCTGGATTCAATCACAAGTGTCACTCACCCACATTAAAACAGAAGTGCTGTGTTTTTCCTGTACTGGTGACAGTGACATGCCAATCACGGTGCTTCTGCCAGTCATCTCAGCCCAATAATTGTGACTTGAGCAGAGCCAGGATGTGCTGGAGGCTGGTTCAAAGCCACCCACTTGAAAGGCCATCTCTCAGGCCTTTGTAATTTTTTTCTTTCACATTTCAGAGGTTAGTTTCATTTTCCAGTACATGTTGGGGCAGTGGATTCCTTCTCAGTGTTGCAATCCTGCGACTGGACCAAGATCCACATGGGGTCTTTCCTCTTTTTTTTTTTTTGCTGACTTTGATAAGAAAAATGATGACTGTGTTTTAGTTGTCATTACACTTGATAACAATGACCAAGGAGATAAGTGATTTACCAGTATCAGGGATGGGAAATGACTAATGGGACTCTAAGCAATTGATGTATTAATGGCCCTGGAGTACAGGTTGGCAGGAGGAAGGGAAAGCAGATGAAACTGCCAGCTTTTTGGCTCCAGTCCATTGGTACCTGTCATTGCTCAGTTCAAAATGTTCTTGGAAAGTTGCCCAAACTATATGCAATTTCTATACTAAACTCCCAAAGATAGAAAGCCACTGCCCAGCCAGAGTCTTCATTTGTCCTCTGCAGTGAGCCTAGGTGCTTAACTTATGTTAGGAAAAGAGAAAGGGCAAATTATTTACAAAGATCCATGGAACCACTTCTGAAACACTGCCCAGTGCTGTGGATCTCGGGGAGGGCTGGTGGTGGTGAGCAGCACAGCTGCCTCACTGGGCAAGGAGCCATATCTGTGGGGACCAGCCCCAGAAATTCCTGTGACGAAGCAGGAGTACAGGGCTCTTCCTGCACTTCCTTTTTGTGGAGATGTGGTGACTCCATCCCCTGTCTCGCATTATATTGTGTTGCATCTTAATTCCAGGGTTGGTGCTTGCAGTGTTTGGGCACTCTCTGAGTGTGAAGGGGCACTGTGTTTGTTCACTCTCACTTCCCTGCCATGCTCACGCTCACGTAGACAGCTTCCTCTGGGCTTGGGAAGTCCAGCCAGCCTTGGGCTTTGGCCTCAGTAGTAGAGGGAGATCTCCAGTGGTGGCTGGAGAAGCTGCAATTTCTCCAGAGAGCTGGGAGGCCCACATCTCCAGAGCACACATGCAGCAAGTGTGGGGTAGGTTTGGCACAAGGCATTTTCTCCCAGTTCTCCCTGTGACCTGGACTGGTGCCATGTGCTGCTGGCCCTGTGGGTGCTGTCACCCCATCCAGACCCACTTAAACTCCCAAACACATGCAGGAGGGCACCACCTTGATTGATTTTGGGACCAGTGTTGTGCATCTGTGTGTGTACATGTATGTGCATCCCTAACCAAGCAAATCCACCTCATCTTCTTTCTTGCCACACTGAACTCAGCCCCACTGTGTGAATCCTTGATGTGTTTTCCTCCCCACTCGTTGGTCTATAAAGAACCCTTGTGTGTTCTTGTCATCTACTGCATGGCCACCATAGCACATCTGGAAAGCTCTGACCCACAGCGATAGTCCAAGTGTTTGGTAACTACAGGGAAGAGGGCTGCCAGGCAGGCAGGGACGAGAGCAGGGACTTCCCAATTTAGTGGTCTTGATCCAGCCACAACACTCTCAGGTGCCAACTTCTGCAGCCTGGGAAAGCCAGAGAAGGCCAATCATGGTCCTGCTGTGTAATCATCTTCCTCAACAGCAGCTACTGCCTGATTTTCATTCTTCCACACAAAGATCCCTGCAGTTTTGGGCCTGAGTGCCCAGAGCTGACTGCTGCGAAGAGCTGGTACCTTGCGTTGGTGAAATGATCCACTGCACCCCATCCAAAACCCCACTGTGAGCAGCTCAGATAGATCCCAGCAGCCAGCTGGCCACCCTTCCTGTTTGGCCCTGTCATGCACAGTAGGGTTCAGCCTGCAAACTGGGGAAGGAGTGGTGGTGAGGAGCTCCAGTCTGAAATGGCACAGTGAGTCTGGGAGAAGGGACTTGGCTGGCAGTGCTGCTGGTACTGCCCTGGGTATAGGTGTCAGCTCACTGCTCCAAAGTCTCCCACCACACACTCCTCTGTGGGCTCACAGGAAAACAAGCCACTTGAAGTAAAGCTTCTTGTGACAGAAGCTGGTAGCGTTGTCCTCACCCAGCTCAAAGCAGGCCAAGTCCTGAGCCTCAGAAGTTCACTAGACGTGGCTTTTATAACTGCAGCTAAAGGGCATGTTGCCATTCATGTCCTGGCAGACCTTTCAGCCTCTTTCAGTGCTTCGTTATTGGAAAAATTTGCTTTACTCAAGAGTAATAGACATTCAGAGTACATGATGGCAGGACACGTGCTACGGTCTGATGGCGCAGTGTCCATAGGCAAAGGCTCCTTTCTGACCAGTGGGGAGACTCCACACCCTTGGGGCAGATGTTACCCAGACCTCAGCTGTTCACAGTTCCATCCCCTCTTGTCCAGCCCAATGTCCTGTTGCTGGGTCTGAAACAGATGGTGCAGAGGAGCACTGCAGGGCTCTTGGTGGCAGCCACCCTCTGCTCTCCATCCTGGCTTCTCATGGTTCCTGAACCAAGGGGGGGACCTGGGCTATGGCCTCCAATGCACTGCACCACCAAGGAACTAAACTTCCAAAGACCTTCCTACAGTTTGGGGATGAGGAACTTTTTGCCATGCCTGCCTACCCCACGCCATCCCCATAGTGGTCCCTGAGTGGGATAGAGCATCCTAAGGCAAGAGTGCCCTAAGGACAGAGAGCTGTCACAGTCACCTGCAGCAGTCAGTCATAAATCTTGCTTTCTCTATCCTACATACATATTTAAAGACCAATTAAGTAGATGAAACCTTAAAATCCCATTTAACGTGTTTCTGCCTGAGCACAGGACCCAGTGCTTTGGCATAATGCAGTCCTGGAGGGCTTCCAGCTGCTGTCTGGGGAGTGATGCTAAAACCCTGGATAGGCTGAGTTAGAGAAGAGTGCCTTGGACATCACTCACTCAAGAATATTGGGGGAAAACATGAGTTTCTCTCTGGCAATTTCTAGATGTAACATAAAATGGTCTGCGCTGAATAACCTGAGTGCTGTGAATAAGTCATATGACTCGATCATTTGCAAGGGCCTGTGCTGGAGTTGGCAGTGCCAGCTGGGACCCAGGTGGCCACAGTTTCTTGCCAAAAAGGTTCTCATGGCACAGCTGTGCCTGTTGAGGTTTGTCTGTGGCCAGGCTGAAGCAAGGCCAGCATCATGACCCTGTCTACCTGCTGATGATGTCCTACCCAACAAGAAGAGGGTCTAGCTATGGCAGGTTGCTCCAAATGCTGCTGTGTGCTTTCCTTAGCTTGTGCTGAGTGCCAATTCACTAGCTGACATAGCACCAAGCATAGTTTGGGCCCCTGAGTTATGTTTTGTGGGGCAAGCACAGCCCCTGGAGATGGGAACCCATTGAGTGAGGTGAACTCTGGCATTTGCTGAGTATGTTTGGGGTTTTCATGTATAAATCCATTCCTGAGCTGCTGGGAGTGTGTGCAAGAGGAGGAAGAAGCTGTCAAAGGAGCTTATTTTGCTTTTTCCTTATTCTTGCTTCCCTGAATGCTTCCTGCTTTTCTGTGTTATGGAAGATAATGTCAAACTGCCTCTCCCCATTGCAGTGTCCCCATCTGTAAAACTGGGAACTGATGCTTTCCCATTTGCACAGGGCACAGCGAGGGTGGCTCCTGATGACTGTAAAGTGCCTCATAGACTGTGAATGTAATAGGCAGCCTAATAATTAGCACTGTTATTTGATTACAAGCCTGGGTGGCTGGTAGCGGGACTGCACAGTAACAACTCTGAATCCCTTCATCTAGTACCTGCCCCTGAACGGAGAATTCGTGCTGGCAGCTGGTGCAGGATTCACAGCTTTCAATGGCAGCTGGGACCCAGGCTGTGACTCAGGTATTTTGTGGCCAAACCAGGCACCCCATCAGCCCCGTGATTAATCATGCAAATTCAGCCCAAACACTTCTACAAAGGTCTTTCCTGTCCCACCTCAGAGCAAAGTGAATCACTTCTCTTCAGTATTTACCTTTTCTTTGAAGACCTCCCTCACATCAGGTCTTTTTTCCTGCTAGATCACCTGTCTTCTAAAAAAGTAATTATAGTAGGGAAGCCTTTGAAGTTGTAGCAGAGAGGCAAATACTGTTTGTATTTTACCCTGCCTATTAGGCATGTAGCCACATCAAAGCCTTTATTTTCTTTGCCAGAGTGTTACCAAAGAAAATGGGTGAGGAGTTACACACTGGTGAGCCAAACCACAGCCATGGCATTGAGCTGGCCTTTGGCCCCACACACAGACACATCCTTCCCTTGCCTCTCAGTCTCCAGCCCATGGCCCGTTTGTGTCATTGGTGCCTGTTATTAGTCTGAAAGCTGTCTTCTGGGGACATGTATTTTGGGTGTTTAAGAGCTACCTCATGCTTTCAGTGGCAAGTAGCTTTTTAGTTTCCCTGCAGAAAAGGAGTCCAAGCAGAGTGCCTGTGCCTGCACTCTGGCTGGCAAAAAAAGAGCAAAAAGGGAAAAAAAGCCCAAATGGGTCTTACTAGAGGAAGGACTGTAGCATCAGACTATCAAGAACCACTTTGAAATCCTTCATCCCTCTCATTTTTCTGCTTTGGAGCTGTTTGCCCCCAAGCAGAGATGCTGTGGCAGCTGTGCTTTGCACTGGGCTTTTCCTGCTGACCGTGCACTGCTCCCCCAAAATCAGCAGGCGTTTCTGGGGCAACTTTTGCAAATGGACTTTTTTAAACCGTAATTTCAAAATTAATGCAGATAATTCAGTCACTAAGTGCCCGTGTGCTGGCTGAATTGGCAAAAGTTCAGCTGCTCGGAAGGGTGAGAAGGAACAGGGCACTGCATGATGACACTAACCAGCAAGGAAATGGTTAATGACCAAATAATTAATGGTCAAATGGGGCACTGATTTTGGGGCTACTTGCTGCAGGGAATGGGGAGAGTCACATTTCTGCAGGCCTGCTGGGAAACTAGGACATGAATTTTTCCCATTTTTATCAGGTTTAGCTGTTACTCAGCATTTGGGCAGCTGTTTTTTTCATTAACTAGCAGGGTGAGCTTTAAAGAAGGGGGGATCTGGGGCTGGAGGCCTGCAGCCAGGTGGCGGGTTTGGGCTGAGACCCCAGCCCTGAGTGCTGGGGAGCTTTGCCAAGCTCCACGAATTGCCTGCAGCAGCTGCCTGTGGAGGTGATGCCAGGGCCAGCCCTTGACTCACTGTCTGTAAAGTGAGATCCTCTGCTTCGGGCCAGACAATGCCTGGTTTTACCAACTCAGAGATATCTGTGGGGGCTTTGGGTTTGGGTTACGCTCAACCTTTCCTGTGGCTTTGCCAGGTGAAACAGTGAGGTTTGCTGATGTCGAGCAGCACGCATGGTTTGACCCCACACTGTGGCAGGAGGTGTTTCCCAGTGGGGAGCTCAGGCCAAGTGGGCGCATCTTTTCTGTGGATGAGGAACGTGTCCCGTGCCGCCACGACGATGTTATCTTCCAGGCTGAAACCTCCTTCCGGGTAAACACCGACTCATCACAGCAAGTGATTCAGCTCCGCAGCATCTCTGTCATGGGCCAGGTAAGGTGGGGATGATGTGAAACTGGCTCGACGCCTTCTCATCACAGCCTCAAAGTAGGTCAGGAGAGGAGGGATCAGCTGGGGATGGGGGAGCAGCACTGCATGGGGAGATGGGGCACTCCCGTGGGGATTTAGCTTCACGGGCTCCTGCTGCTGCTGTAGATGGCCTCAGTGGCTTTTCTCCTTGGCTGGTTTGTTACCGCCTCCCTCCCTGCAGTGTGGGAGCACAGGCTGTCTTACTGTTCATATTAAACACAAGGGCCAATGTGCATGGGTCAAACTACCAGCACATGGCATCTTCTCTGGCTCCCAAGGGCTGCTCCCTTCCCAGGCACGTGTCTGCAGCCATGCAGCTCAGGGACTCTCTGGGGACACCTCCCTCCTGCCCTCGACCTTAACATGGCCCATGGCCCAGCAATCATCTCCCAGTTTTGCTTTAGCCCTGCTCTTTAATTGATTGGACGGATAATTATAGAAGTGCTGTCAGCTTGCTGTGCTTCATCCCGGGAATCAGGCTCACGACAAGCCCCGTCCCTCGCTGGTCGGAGGAGCAGAGATCACAGGCGCTGCAGCAGTAAACACAGGCTCCTTCCAGGAGTGGGAGATGCGTCAGGCATTTCATAAGTTATTTATTATTTCTACTGCTGCGCTGGCTGGGATCTGCCATTTCGGGGCCAGGCATTAGGTAGCTCCTTTTTGAGTAATAGACTCAATCAGTGCCCAGGCAGGTACAGGCAAGTCTGAACAAGGCAGCACCCCAGCAGAGCTCACCTCAGGCACACATAGCCCCAGGCGTGCAGAGGTGGATGCTCTTGAATGCTCAGAGTGATGCTGGTCCTGCTGATGCCTGGGGATTACCCCACAGCACATCGTCCCCTCCAGGGACCACTGCTGGCTGTCCCTTGGGGTGGAGGCTGCTGTTGCTGAGTGATGAGATGGAAGGAGAAGGTGCTTTTTATGATCATAGTATATTTCCTAAAAATTGACCATATAAGCTGATATCCCTTTGTAGCCAGCCCATGCTCTGTGTTGGCTATTTTCACCCCATGACCTGAGAAATCTGCCTGTTGTGCTAGAGCATGGAGATGCTTCCTGGGGAAGAGTGTGGGTGAGGGAATTACTAGTGGCTTGGCAGGATCAGGCTGGTCAGTCCAGCTCAGCCTTCGCTAATGCCAAGCCCATAGAAATGTTTTCCAGATAAAAGGAAAATAGCTCAGATCCAACCCCTTCCTCCCAGCAGTGAAAAGCTGGTAACTTGAATTCTCTGGGCCAGCAGAAATATGAAAAATGAAAAAACTCCCAACCATCCCATCTTTTTTTTGTTTGTTTTAGAGTGTTTTTCTGTTGGTCCAATGGAAGAGCTGGAACGGGTGTATTGGCAGGGTTTTCCTGCTGCATCAGTCCCTTCGGGGGGCTGCCCAGTGATGGCCATCAGATGTGACACCAGGTGTCCTGGCAGCACAGCCAGGTGCTGGGTGCCTGGGGACAGCACTGGCACCTGCCCTGGGATACTCACCTGCTTTGCTGCTCTTCCCTGCACAGGAGCTGAGCACCCCATCATCCTGGGCTGGGTACCTGCAGGGCCCCTCCGCCCCATTGCAGTTTCATGGCAATGGCACTCTCCAGGTGACAGGCACTGGCTGTCCCGACAAGTCTGGCTGTGCCTGCGGGAACGCCCCGGTGAGTCTTCCCTTTTCCATTTTGGGGGGTACCAGTGCAATCTGCGGGGTGAGGGACTGACGCTGCCCTGCTCTCCTTTAGGATGGACCCCGCATCTGTGCAGCCCTGCTCAGGGCGTCGGGGAGGCGGTGCCCAGAGCCAGTGTGCCAGAGCCCTTTGCAGCCCCTTGGCCACTGCTGTGGGGTCTGTGGTGAGTGGGGGACATGGCCCTATTCCTCTTCCCTACCAGCTGCCCCAACCCCTTTCCCTTGGCTCCACAGGGGAAAGTTGGGTGCAGGGGATGCTGCTGGTCGCAGGCTGAAGTTTTGCTGTCTCACTGTTCCCAGGAGTCACATCTGCAGGTCCCATCGTGCCACACTCCCAGCACATATCTCTGAAGCATCATCCTGACTTTTAGGAGGCTGTTCTGAGTCGCAGGCCTTTGTCCCTGCCTCTGGTTTATCCTGTCAGGATGTCACAGCTCGTCAAGCTAATAGGGCTCTGCTGAGTTTATGCAGCAGAAAACACTCAGTAGAAATGCAACCTTTTCCACTGTAATGTCAGCTTCCCAACAGCCAGCTTGTTTCATTTCATTTAAAATAAAAACATGCAGATTGACAGTGTTCCCTCTGCAATGGGTGCTCCTCCATTAATCTGTGTGAAAGGTTGCTAAGGGGAATTTTTCCTGCACAATTGTACCTGGATACTTGGTATTTCATGTTTGGTGTATCATACCAAATTCATTAAAATGGCACCATATGTTTCTCCAATGTACTCCTAAAAGCAGAGCCCCTTACTGCCTTTAGGACAATTTAATATTTCAACAAATGTTTACTTGCTTTTTTTTCCCAAGGAAAATATTTTTCTTCATGACCTGCAGTGCAGTGGTACAGGGAGCACAGGTGGTTCCTCCTCTCAACCTTCCCTCCAAAGCCAGGGTAGCTTTGGTAAGGATTTGGTAAGGAACCTTTGGTTCAGGGTGCTGAATCATAGCCTTGTGGCCCCAAACCCAGATACATGCAGAGCTTCCCAGAGAGATATGTGGGAGAAGGCTTTCCAGGAAAATCTTTCCAAAAGACTTTCATCAAAGACAGTTGACAAAAAGACCAGCAAGGGAGGGAGAGGTTTCTCTCTGAGCCCAGCCAGACCATTTGCACAGAGATACTGAGGGGTCTCAGTGCCTTTCATGGCAGTCAGAGCGGTGCTGCTGTGACAGCTGCCTGCCCAGCCTTGGTGACAGTTTGATGTCTGCCTGTTTTTGCGCTACAGGAGCCACCATCAACCTGGATTTCACTCCTGATTTTGATCTGCAGAAGTACCAGGACAGATTGGTTCAAGAGTTGCTGAGCCAGGTACGTCATCCTGTTGGATGAGGAGGGGCTAACAAAACCACAAGCCACTGGCCACATCTGCCAGTAATTCAGTGCTGGTGGGACTGTTTGGGGGTGGGGGGACATGTGGCCCCAGGGATACCAGGGATTCAGCCTCCCTCCCCACCACCCTGCAGGGCCCCCATTTGACCTCTTGGATATGCCAGCTGTTGGGGCTGGGTCCCTTGCTCCCACCACAGCCACACTGCCCTGCTCAATGCAGAACAGGAACAGCTGGCAGCACCCAGATGGGGAAGGATGCAGGGGGGATGGAAGGATTGAAACTCTGCCCTAGAAAACACAAGAGATCAGGTCTAGATAACATGGGAAGTCAGTGCATGCATCTGGGATCATGCAAACATGCAACAGGGCATCCCGTGGCCTCTGGCCAACCCTGGGCTGCTTTTTCATTTCCCAGTAGGCAAGCACTGGTGGGTAACTGACACTGGTGAGCACTCAGATGCTCTACAAGGCATCACTTCATGCTGCTGCTTGTCAGACACAACATGACATCCCTCCTCCTTGCCAGAGACTGCCAGGGGAGGAGTTGTGCTCTGAGTTGCACTGGGAGGATCGATACCAGAGTATTGCTGTATTGATCCAAACCTGAAAGCTGGCTGCCAGCCCTGCTTATAGCCACACGTCTTAATACAGCTTTTAAAGGGTGTGATACACAAAATTGCTTCCTCAGCGTGCTTGCCTGCATGGGGGCACACTGTGTGCTGGGTGCTGGTCACAGCTTGGGAGAGAGGGGGCACTTGGGAAGTGCAATGGCACTGCAATAACAGGGTGGCAGCTCTGTGATGGGGCTCACGTGAAGTTTCAGGTGAGCCTTGCAGCTGCACCTGTAGTGGCTGTTTGGAGAGGTGATAATTTCTGCCTGCACTCTCAAGGGCTGTACTTATCATCTTGTGTCTTGAAAAGCCCAAGTATGCCGGCGTGCAGATGGCCATATCCAAGGTGCACAAAGCACAGACCTTCCTGGGCATCGTACCCCGAAGCTCCACTCCCCTCATCCAAATCGTGCTGATCGATGACAGAGCAGGAGTGCAGGCTGGCACCGCAGCGGAGCAGCTGGCAGCAGACATCATGGAGGACATGGCACAGCACGGTAACACCCCTGTCCTCCTCGGCAGGTCCTCTACAGGTGCACCCTGACCCACTGCTCCCCAGAGCTTCTTATTCCCTGCCAGCAGCCCACATGGCCAGTGGGGTTTGAATCTCTCTAAGGATGGACATTCCACATCTCCAGGCAACCTGTCTTGGCAACTGACTGCCTTTGCAGTAAAACAATTTTTTCTTATATTTAAGTGAAATTTACTGTATTTTAATATCTGCCCAGTGCCTCTTGCCCTGTCACTGGGCACCTCTGAGAAGAGCCTGGCTCAGCACTCCAGCTGTGTCTCACCAGGGCAGAGCAGAGTGGAAGGCTCACCTCCTGTGATCTGCTGGCAGCTCTCCTCATGCAGCCTGGGATACTGTTGTGCTTCCATGCCATGTCTGACCACGGCCAGCTTGGTGCCTGCCAGGACCCTCTCTGCAGAGCTGCTCTGCAGCCAGAATGCTGCGAGTGGAGGCAGCCATGTAAGCTGGCAGATGCTGATGGGCGTGTAGGTCACAGCCAGGGGACCTAGTGGTCATTGTGTGGGTAACAGACCCACACCAGCTTGTTCCCTTTGAGTCCATCCACCTGTGTATCCCATCCCCAGGAAAAGGAGATTAGCCAGATGAGCACTGCCTGATCCAGCTGAAGCTCCTTCTGTCCTGGGTGGGAGTGGTTATGGGGATGTGTTGCCCTGTATGATCTTAACCACTATTTCTTCCTGCCCTTTTCCAGGAGAAGCACTCGGCATTTCAAGTGGTAAAATGGAAGTGGCCACTGGCAACACTTTCAGCAGGCAAACGGGGAGCCACACACTGAGCAGGATCACAGCAGGGACTGTCATGGGGATACTCTTCGGTCTCCTGTTCCTTGGAGGGATCCTCTTTCTCTACAGAAAAGGAAAACTAAGGTAGGGATGGGCCTTCTGCCAGCAGCATGTAGTGAGGCTGCATCTGCCTGGGGCAGCTTTCAACCCAGGCTGTCCTTCTAGCTGGTCTGGCACACAGGGGCACATAGTGCTGCCCAGAGCTCCCACAGTCTCATGGGCATGGCCAGGCAGTGTGCCAACTCCAATATCACTGGTTCATAGAATTACAGTAGGTTCGGGTTGGAAGGGACCTTAAAGATTGTCTAGTTCCCACACCCCTACCATGGGCAGGGACACCTTCCACTAGAACAGGTTGTTGAAAGCCCTATGCAGCCTGGTCCTGAACACCTCCAGGGATGGGGCATCCACAGTTTCTCCAGACAACCTGTTCCAGTGCCCCACCACCCTCACAGTAAAGAATTTCTTTCTAATACCTAATCTAAATCTGCCCTCTTTCAGTTTAAAACCATTGTTCTTGTTCCTTGTGGTTTGTTGGAAGTGAAAGCTGAAAGGCACTTCTGTGCTCTTGGATTGATACTTCAGCATCCTTCTGTGCCTGGGAAGAATTGCTTCTTGGCATTGGTACGGTGTGCTCTGGTGAGAGCAGGGCTGCTGCAGCTCAGATAGAGCTCTGCTGGTCATGGTGCCCAGTGACATCTCCTGTTCCTTGGCACCATTAGTTTGCAGCCCTCCTGGGGAGCGGAGGACTCAAACTGCCAGCTGCTAAATAGTAATGCATCAAAATAATGCAAAGCACTCATCCCACAACTTCACAACCGTGAAAGAGAGTGACAGTATCCAAAAGCAGGTACAGCTTCTGGTGCATTAATTGTTCACATGGCATGGAGTATGGAGTGCAGCTCCCAGGGGAGGGGTGGTGGATGCACAGCACCTGACCACACCACAGCCTGGAGCCAGTCAGAAATAGCCCTTCTCCGTCATCTTTTCCCCTCACAGGTTGTTGGTGGGTTCTGGCAGTGATTCAGGCATTCCAGCAGTGCCCACAGCATGGGCTTGGGGCACCCACCTTCACGTGGAGGGTTTTGCAGGGTTTGTTGTCTGCATGAGCCACTGTGGCTTGTCTCACTTACCCAGCTGTGGGCAAGTGGGATTGACCTTACATTTTTTATAACCAAGGGACAGGAATTGCTGAAATTTGCATGTGCAAAGTGCACCTGTGTCTGCCAGGGGATGCTTAGCTCCTCAGTGCTGAGGTTGGCCACGTCACAGGCTCCTGGTTCCTCCACTGGGATTTTGTCACCATGCAGTAATGGCCCTGGCCAGGGATGCTTGCCCTGCCACTTGGCACGTGCTGACATGATATTTCCTAGCAGTAAACCTGTGCCTTCATTTAATTTCTAAATAAAACTCCCAGACCCATAATTGCTACTTGATGATTTATCTTTCACTGACACTTCTTTGGATGCTGGACAGGCCTTTGAAACCGGCTCCGTCAGCAGCAGGAGGGAAGTTCTTGTACTACAGGAGACAGAGCTGAACCTGAGCCCAGGGAATGTCCCCATCCGACCCACTCCTGCTGTGTGTCACTGGGTGGCTCTGGGGCAGGGCCCTTTTGGGCAGTGCTGTCAAGCATCATGGAGGCATCTGACACCACCAGGGATGCTGCAAATTAGTCAGGAGTCTCTGGGAGCCTGCAAGCAGAGTCTGTCTCCATGCAGCAGAGCCATCCTTAGCACCAGCGAACCTGGGAATTCAGCTTGTTTCCACCAAAAGCAGGGCTTCCCTGCAGGTAGCACAGCTCCTGATGTGGCATGTGTGGACCTGCTGCTGAGCCCACCTGCACCAGGTGCCTTGTGCAGGGGAGGATGTTCAGTGAGTGGGACCCTTAGGATAAGAGTAATGAAGCAAATAACACAAGTAGTGATGCTGATTGAGATGATAAAATGATAACATGATAAAAGTAATGATAATTAGCACTTGTTGAGATTGCAGTGGGAACAGGTGTCAGCTCTGTGGCAATTTGTTTTAGGCCATGGGGAGGGACTAATGGCTCCAAAGGGAAGCCTGTGCTAGAGTTGTCTTCCTCTGCAGACTCTTTCCTCCAGGATGCAGGTCCCAGAGCTCCGAGTTTAGTGGCTTCTGCTGGATATGACAGCTTTTCCCTGGAAAAGGGTACAAACATCCCATTTAAAAGACAGTCTGACACTTTGCCCCTGTATTTTCCCATCCACCTCTTGAAGATGCAAGGTTTCAGGCAGGGGAGCTGCTGGGATGGGAGGGATGTGGGTAGGTGATGCCCAGGTCTCTCCCCAGGTTGCCTGCCCTGCGCCACTCCCAGCCATGGGTCAGAATGGAGGAGCCGGTGTCCCCTGCACCAGACAGTGACAAAGGCTTCAACAACCCCATGTTCAGTGTGGTGAGTCTACCAGGGACACTGGGATGCTTGGGGCCACAGGCAGGAGGTGGTATGGGGCCCCAGCCAGGACACTCTTGAGTGCCAGTTTGGGTTCACCTGACAGGGGTCCTCCTTTCCCCAGGCCAGGAGGAATTTGTGGGGTGTTCCCATCTTCCCCTGGGTCACCACCATCCTCTTCACTGCTCCAGGGACTCAGCACTGGATGGGCTTTGTAAGGGTTTTTCTTCCCCTCCCCATTGTTTTTTTCCTCCCTTGCTGTTGCAGGAGCCCCCAAGTTCTGACCTTGGAGAGGAGACACCTAAAGACCTCCAGGTCTTCTACCTCAACCCTCTGTATGATGCAAGTGAGTCGGAGACCTGATGGTGTGGACTCATGCTGGGGGCAGACACCACTTCCCGAGGGGCACCACCACCTCTCCAGCCCTCACAGACCCTCACATTGCTCCTGGTGGGATCTAAGACAGAACCAGATCCCACCTGAATAAAAGTGTTCATGCAGTGAAGAAAAACACAGGAAACTTTTGCCGTTGGGACTCAGCCATAGGGATTCGGCCTCTCTGGTGTTACTTCTGGGTGTTAAGCTATATTTTGTACATATCAGTTCTTTCTAGACAGTTCGACACTGAGATGTGGGTCTCAGGTCTAGCTCAGGACCCCATGCTTTAGCCAACACCGTGCTGGATTTGCCCAGGGCACACATCAGGTTGACGGAAGCATCCCTGGATGCATGACAGAAATTCAGCATTCAAATACATTTCAAAACATGTCCTGTAGCCTTTAGAGCTTGGACCCTTGGAAGGTTATTTTGCTTTTCAGCAGCATGCTCAATGCTTGGGGTCTCTGTTCAGGTTCCCCATTCCTCCTCTCACTCCCGTCCACTGGGTTCTGGTGAGGGGCAGTCCTGAGCAAACAATTCCCTGCCCATACCCTGCCCTGAGCTGCTGGAACTTGCTTCTTCCCTCTGTGCCTGAACTGACAGGTATGAAACCCTCTTGGACCCATTTGGGATTTTATCATATTATTCCCCGAGGTGAAAAAGCACGTCTTCTCATGGTGGAGGGGAAAGAGGTTTGGTGCCAGGGATCCCCAGGGAGGGAAGCAGGCAGGAACCTGAGGGCTGGGACAGTGGCACTGAGGAACCTCGTTAGTGCTGGCATGTGTCAAACACCCTCAGCTGCCCACAATGTCAGGCACTGCTTCATTATGGAGCAGGTCTGATGGGTAAGGCTGAAATTATGGATATGTATGCAAATGTATGCAAATTTACACTCTACTGGGTTTTCAGTAGGGCTTGTTGGCATATTCCATAAGGAAGCAGCTATTTTAAGTTTATTATATTTTGTTCTAGTCTCTGGAAGACATAATCCCTTCTCAAAGGCCTGGGAATTCATCATTAGGTGCATCAGAGCCCTGACAAAGGGCAACAGGCAGCATGCGACAATGACACCAGCCCTGCTGCCCCCCTGCCCACAGAGAGACCTCTGGAAACAGGCAGTGTGAGCAAGCAGGACAAAACCACGAGCCAGGCAGGGAACGAGGCTGTCTCTGTGCTCCTGGTTGCTGCTGTGACTTTGCAGAGCCAGGGCTGGGAGGAGGTCTGTGCTCAGGGCACACCCTTGGGATTTCACCATGCACGCCTCTCCTGAGAGTGCCCCTCTGGCAGCACTGGGATGCAAAGCAACTTGCCTGTGCAGGAGTTTCTGCTGCGTCTCTCAGGCACTTGGTGCTGGATGAAATGGCCACTGGGCTGGCAGCGGCTGACACTGGCATCTTGGGAATACCCAAGCCCCACCATCCTGTGATCCCACAACAAATGCATCACTGTGGGGAGCAGCGGGACAGGACCCAAAAAGCTCACCCCACAGCGCACAGTCACTCCCTGCCGTGAGGTGAGCCCAGGGGAGGCGCCCCCAGCCCAAGCCCTAGTGCAGAGGGGTCTCGGAGCAGCTCGGGCAGCCCGAGTGGTACTGCTGCGGAGCGCTGGCACCGCGCTGTTTCCATGGCGCCTCTGTCAGTCTGTCTGTCTGTCTGTGCGAGCAGCCGCAGCGCCCGCACCGAGTGGGCAGTGTGCGCATCCCTCCTCTCTGCCTGCGAGAGCTTTTTGGTCTTCTTTTCCCCTTTCACATCACTTCGTTGAAGGTGACTGAGTGGCCTCCAGCTCGCAAGCCCTTAAATGCACACGCACATGAGTTATCTTTCGAGGGCTGGGCCGGTGCAGTGCTGAACGCCAGCGCTGCCCCAAGGGGCAAAGAAGGGGCTCAGGGGCATCCCCCAAGGAATCCCTTGCTGCTCACCCCGGAGTGAATCGCTCCCCTCCCTGACTACATTTGGGTCCCTTACTCCAGAATTATGAGGGGTCTCGGTGGCTGTGCGACCTGTGCTGAAGGGAAGAGGTAAGAGCATCCTGTGTCCACATGCTGGGGGAAGGAAAACATTGGCAGCAGGGCCCATTGCACAGGTTGGTGGCAGGATGGTGTCCTTCCCCTGCAAGCAGCCAAGGACATCCGCTCTGCGTCCCACCTGGGCACAGTGGGATTTCAGGGTGAGCCACGGTCAGGCGTGTGCCCATGCGGTGGGAGCGCCTCCTGGGACACACCCCCGACGGCACAGCCCTGTGGCACGGAGGGACAGGAGGGAGCCCACCCTGTGGCACGGATCACCGCCTGGCCGCCCCTCCGCGCCGGGGTGTATAGATTTGCTGTTGGCGAGGCTTCATTTTTAAAATGCATTAGCAGCTCGAGGTCACTTACAATAGAGGCTTTAATTAAAGTAGAGATCAATTTTTGTCAGCGCGCGAGCAGAGCACAGTCTGTACTTTTCCTCCAGGAGCCACGTCCTCTCGCTCGTACAGAACGCTCCGCAGGGAGGGGGGAGCTCTGCAGGGAAAAAAGCGAAGCACCAGAGCCGGTCTGCGATGCCGGGACCGACAGCTGCTGAGGAAAACAGCTGTATGTATGTACCCATGATCGCTGCTCTGCGCTCCGGCACACGCAGACAGCCCCCGGTGCGGGCACACAGGGAAAAAGGGTTTGGTATGTGTGTGTCTCCTGGGAGCCTCCCTAAACACGGAATTGAATTCGCAGACATCTTTGGTAAGCAGCACATTAGATGGGTGGTTGCCGAGGCTGTGGCACCTGATGGCTTTGTTCTGCTCTTGGTCCTGAGAGCCAGGGTTCCCCTGCTGTGACAGACTAATTCAAAATGCATTAGTGTTAATAGCAAGATCTCAGGAATCATTGCTTCCCGGGGTCTTAAAAAGCAACCTGCACGCTCTTCGTGGACACCAAGTCATATCACGGTCCCTTCCTTCCCTTTGCACGGTACAGCAGCTCACACAAGTTGTGCAAACCCCGATTCAGACTGGCACAGCGCTCAAAACAGCCCCGAGCCTGAAGACGGACCTGGCCGAATGGGTTTCTTTTATAAAACCCCTTTCAGCAGGAGGCAGCAGCAGCGGGAGGGGGCGTTTGGCAGGGACTGGTGTCCCCGGGGTGACCAGCAATGCCCTGGCCGCCCCCTCCACCAGCACACAGCGCTCCCACTGCTCATCCTCACGGGACCGCAGGGACTGCGTAAGGACCGGGAAAGCAGGCGATGCTGCAAAAAACAAGAGCGTTTTATCTATGAGAAAGCAACCAATAAAGCTGCATGAACCCGTGCAGTCAGATGATAAAAAAGTGCTGCAGCTTAGTGGGGAGCAGGGAAAATATTTGCTGCAAGGACAGGGAAGGGGCTGATTCCTGAGTCCATGTTCCTCCTCTGGCTGGAGCACAGCACTGCAGCTTCCGCTGGCTGAGCACGTCCTGCTGCCTTCTGCTCCTGTCCTCAGCTAACCCCGCCGGCAGCGCTGGCCTGAGCATCAGGCACCGCTGGGACATGCTCCGCCACCGCTTGGCTTTCCCGGGCATCCCGCACCAGCACTGCCCCTGATGCCTGGCCTTGTCATCACCCCGTTTCCATAAACACTTTTAGGAGGCTTTGCAAGGGAGCACTAAAATCGAGCTGGCTCTTCCCAACCACCCTGCCTTCCATCCTGTCTCCCTGACCTGGTAGCTGTGCCCATGGCACCCTTTCCCCTCAAGCAGAGCCCCTGTGGCCTCATTACTCCACACCCTACCCCGCGGTGAGCCCGGACCACGGGGAGCAGTTCTTGCCCCACGAGTTCCGAGGAGCCCCAAAGCTGCCAAGGAGGGATGGAAGGGGAAATTGACAGGGGAGCCACATTTACAGGGGTGCAAATGGACAGAAGGCAGTCGACACCTGCTGCAACAGCAATGGAAGGGAAGGGCTGGGCAGATGAGTGCTGCTTTTTGGATTGTTCCCCTCCCTTCTGCCTGCCGGAGCTGCTTCATACAGAGCACAGAGTCCAAACTGGAACATGAAATGCTCCAGTAGCCTGGCACACAAGAGCACCACGTCTCTTTTTTTCCTTTTTCTTTTAAAATGAGCTAAACTCAGCAAGACAAGGTTTTTGGTCATGATGCATGCAACACCTTCAACTAATACTCTGCTTAACTGCACCTCAAGGTACAGTTGTTTCCACAATCATCTCTTCCCTCAAACACTTCCCTGCTTCTCAAGTGCTTTAGGCTTACTCTTAAGGTTTGTACACATCTGCTCTCTCCCAGGGATGCCCAATCTGGTGCTGTGCAGAACAAGAAGGGTGCCTGCAGCTCCAGCATTTCCTTGTGGAAGTCCCCTACCTGTGACTTACCTGCATTAAGCACTTGCTCTGCAAAGATAAAGTGAGTGCTTACACATCCTTCTCGAGCAGATTGCACCTATTTAGGAAGCTGTTTATTCTCAGTACATCTGTTCTGTAGACAGAGGTGGGGGCAGGTGAGTTTAGTTCTTGGGTGGCAAGTGACACTATCATCTATTCCAAAAAGCTCTGAGATGATCTGTGCTAGAAGTGACCAACTGGTTCTGGTGAGTGGTGTGCCCAACACCCCAGCTTTGGGACCTGATGTAATGCCTCTGTGAAAATGGAATGAGCAAAGGAACTGGCAGAGACCAAATTATCCTCATTCCTTGCATAGCTCAATTCCTCACTTTCGATCCTAGACTGGTAGCCTCCAGGGATAAGAAAGTGCATTGTCAGAGGATCATTTCACATCCTAAATTTCTGCATTTCTGAAAGCTCTCCCGAGGGCTCAAGAGGATTCTTTAGGTAACCAGAATCAGAATCCTCAAGAGAACAGATAATTTGCAAAGGCCTGTGGTGGAACTGGGGAGGAATTCTGCTTGGCCAGACTTGAAGGGGAAAAAACCAGAAAGGAATAATGTATTCATATGAGCAATTAATTTATTTTTCTAGAAACATTCTCCTGTTTAAATTATAACCAAGCTCTGGCACTGCTGAGTGATATGATTTAATACCCCCAATAATTAAAGACTTTGTTGTCATCCTAAGTCCTCACTGTGCAGAGAAAAATCAGCTCAAGAGCAGGAGAAATGTTTTTTAAAAGTCAAAGGCTGATTAGCATGGATACTTGTGAGAAGGCTTCCGGCACACAGCCCTCAAACCTCCTGTCAGCATTCACCCCATCCACAGGATGGGTTGGGTGCTCTCTCCCAAGGCAACCCACCCCAGCCTGCCCTGGTAGGTTTGGTCAGGCAAGGAGCAGCAGGGTCCAAAACACCCAGTCAGGCCTTCCCTTTTAAGAGTGAGACAAACCAAGAAGCAATTCAAGAATGCTTGGCACTCCATAAGGGATGAGGGATGCTTACCCAGAACACGGTAGAGAAGCTGTTGGCTCTGCTCTAGCTACAGTCGGCTCTGTGGTGCTCAAACACCAGAGCATGAGGACAGCTTCAAAAAAAGCCACCCAATATGAGAGGCTGTACCATTCACACACCAGTCCTTGAAATGTTCCTAAGCCCTTCTTTAGGACTACTGCTTCGACATCAAGTCAAAAATATTTAGTCTTATCACACTTAAGATGACTGAACAGATCCTGCAGCCTCCTCCCTATGCTTCAGCCATAAAGTAGTCATATAAATCCTTTAAAAAGGAACTAATAGGGCCAGTGACTCAATGAAATGACAACTCTAACACAAACTGAGGGTTGTTGTTGTGAACAAACAACAGTTCAGCACTGTATTCCACCAAAAGGATTTCCAACTCTCCCGAACATTCATTTACCTGCAGCAGCTTGCACCTTTCTTGTGGTGTTTGGGTACTGAGCTTTGAAGTACCTTTCACTTTATTGCAAAACATACATGGAAACAAAGTGAATTTACCATGAGACTAAAGCAAGTGTCAGTGGTAGATTGTTTTCAGATGTCAAGACAGACGACTATGAACTTTAAAACCTCCCTCTTCTGCTTTATTGACAGGTAAATTGTTCAAAAATGTTCTCACAATTCAATAATTACAAAGACTTAGACTTACATTAAAAAAGTAAAAACCAGAAAACCCCCAAAGCAGTAGTGTCCAGCTCTAACTGAGCCCCTTTATCAAGAATCTGAGAAAAAGAGCAAGTACTGTCGAACACAATGTAACAGGATTAAATGTTGACTAGAACACTCAGTTTAAACTAAAGATAAGTGCACGTCCTATACAGTGTTTCAGAAAAGAACATTAGCCATTGGCATATCATTAGCCCATTTAAACCAAATTTTAAATAAGTGACATCCAACTGTCATAAAATTGGCACAGAAGGCACACTAGTGTGACAATGACAAACTGGATATGCCAGCCACTGAATTAATTACAAGCTTTTAATGAAACATGGTCACAAATCCTTGATTACTAAATGTATAATACATGGAAGCATGAGATTAAATATACACGCAAAACATCACTGCACGTGGGCCATCGCAAAATATACAGGAGTGTGTTGTGCATTTTTCTACATGATCAATACTTGATTAATAATCATGGGGTCTTCATGCAGGTGAGGATACAATTAATGAGAAAAGCAGCACCCCCAGTTACACATCCTTCACGTTCCACTTTGGTAGCCAATAAAACAGACTGATGTTTTAGTGCAGTATAGTCTCTTAGGTCAGGCAGACTTCGAGGGCAATACATCCACGGGAAGGCTTGCTAGCTAAACAGCGTAGTGTGTCCTTATACCAAAAAACTCAGGAGAAACAACTTCTCAGGAGGAGATAGGCAGGAACTAGGAGTAAATTTTTTTTTTCACAGCAGTAATTACCAGTATTTTAAAAGCCCTGACTAATGACTGATGAGGACTAAAAAGCAGGGAATGGGTAAAGAAATAACTGGCAGTAGTCCTATGTACAAGACTAAAAAGTTGGTAGAAAGATAGACAGTTATGCAGCTGTATATGTATGGCTAAATGATTTAAAAGGCCACAAAACTATAACCAACTTTTATTTGACTTCCTGGTGATTTTATTGATGTTGACCTACAGCTTCCTAGCATTC
This sequence comes from Campylorhamphus procurvoides, assembly GCA_013396655.1. NCBI lineage: Eukaryota > Metazoa > Chordata > Aves > Passeriformes > Dendrocolaptidae > Campylorhamphus > Campylorhamphus procurvoides. The sequence continues at coordinate 244,083 of WBMV01002488.1, forward strand.
TCCTTAAGATTTAGGAAACAAACAGTTATGGGAAAAAGGGAAAAGTGTATTCATCTGAGGATGTAACTAGACCTGCTCACATTTCCTATTTAGAGGTCCAAATTCTGTCTAAAAGGATTTCCTGCTAATCAGACATTACATCATTCTATAGAAAAATAATATTCCTGATATTGTAGCAACAGTATCAGTATCTCTCTCTATTTCTCTTTCACCATAAGAATAAGACTATTTACTGGTGGCCTTAAACGCTCCTATGCAATAAAACTGTGTCACAGCCGTGCAGAAAGGAATCAACCATAGCTGAGCAGTGAACAATTCTGCATAAAAAGCTTGATCGCTATCAGTAAAGAATTTTCTTCATTTCAATAGTTTGTATCTACAATCTGGATATATAATTATTCTTGTACAACACTAGAGTCTGTGTCAGTCTTGGCACTAGCATCTGAGACAGCTTTGCCCTGCTCTTGAATGCCATGGAGTAGTGGATGGTCAAAGCTGGAATGGTGAGAGCAGTAGTGTTATGCATCACAGGTTGACTGATCCAGTCCATCTAGTGTAAGCTGATTCCTATGAGGAGAGTTGGGACTTGGGGGACCACTTGGATTTGAGCTGTTAGATGGAGTAGAGTGTTTGGTGGAGTCTGAATCAGGCTGTTAACAAGAAACATTAAACAAAAATTATGTTTACTTAGAGTGAATTCTTAACACTCAGAAGCTTTCAAAGGCACTCAAAAATTAGGGTAACACCTACAAAGCACTGTGTGTTACATTAATTTCATAGTTAAAACATTCATGCAGGTACTTCATTATCATCAACAAGCTGTAGTGTTGGCCCAAAGGTGACTTTCTGACATAACAGGAATTATGGTAAAGTATAGGGAAATTGCTGCATCTCCAGCTCCTCTCTGTTAGCCATTACAAAACTGTCCTGATGAAATGCATCTGTCTGTTCACTGTTGTTCAGAACTTACCAGCCTGAAATTTGTAGGTAATTTTTATAGCCTGGGAGGAGGTTTATCTACCCATATAAACATGTAAACAATACAGTCAAACCATCTTCAGTTTGGTGAGAAGGAAGGAAACAAGCATGTGTACTGTTTATAAAAGAGCAACAAGCAAGTGAAGTGCCTGACAAAAGAGTGAAGGTTGCCAAGAAACAGGCTGGACATCTGAAAACACAATATATGTACTGGATACACCCTATGTCAATATCTAATAAAGACTACCCACAGTTATTTCCCCAGTGTTAAGATTAGTTGTTGGGTATTTGCCTTCACAGGCTGGTCTCACTTCAACAGGATGGCTGGCAAGTTTCCCACTATTTTGGTGAGTTACACCTCTGAGCACTACACACATTCACAGCTAATGAAACACTGCACAGGAAAAAGTGGTACTGTTGCAGCAAGTTATTTTCAAAAATGGGAAATATATATTTAGCAAATAGATCAAAAGGTAACATCCTTCAAGAATGCTATTCACAAGATTTTGCATGGCTTGAACAATAATAAGATCATCTGTAACAAGATTATCCTAAAATGATCCAGTTCATGCTGCGATAAAGCCAAAAGCCATGGGGAAAATAGCATAAAGCCAAAAGGTGTTACTAGAACCTCTTTCCAGTTTCACACTACTATTTTTTAAAATTTAGAAAGTCATAAGAAATTGTAAGATATACCAAAAAGAGAAAGGATTGTAAAAAACCCCTTTAGAGTTCATAATTACTTGTGCCTACAAACAGCAATTGTCATTACAGCATGGAATAAAATAGAATTTGGAAAGGATGTGCAGAACAATTAAATCCACTAACCTATGTAAGTTATCGTCAACCTGTGTTAGTTACCCATCTTCTTCACCATTGAAAATCAAGACTATTTCAAAAACACCCGTGTTCAGAGATCCCTAATTTCATGTGCTTTAAATGGCTTACTGAAGATGACAAAGGAAGCCAGAGCTTGGCTGTAATCCGAACTCGGGACCTGGGGTGTACTAAGGCATCCTGCAAAGGTCTGATTTCAGGCAAACACACTTAAAAACACAGAACATTTACATGGGTCTGCAGTTGGATATCAAAAAGCACTAAAAAAGATCTTGATCTAAGAGTTTGTCTCCCAGGAATAACTCCTAACACTTTCATTGCACAGACAGTCCTTCAGCAAAGCTTGGTAAAAGCTACATACATGATAAATCAAGGAAACAAATCATACATCTTCTCTGTTTAGATTCAGGAACACCAGTTCTGTACAGCCAGGACACTTTCAGTTTGGTAACTGCTGGCACATACTCTTTCTTACTCTTGCTAAAAGCCATTCTATGTATTTTAAAATATGATTCCTTCTCAAGTTACATATCAAAAGTCTTCCTTAAGGCAGCATAGAAAATTACTTAACGAGTCATATTACTTTGCTATTCTATGCTAATAGCCCAGAGAACAATTTTAGGAGGTTTGAGGACATTTCATCAATTAGTCAAATTTCCCTTGCCTATAAAGCTTAATTCAAGACATAATACTTCTTAAAATATCACTGTAAAAAGATCTTTTCACAGCTTTGCTTTTGTGCTGGCATATCTAACTTGCAAACATGTATTACAGGCTGGAAAAAAACATTGGTGGAAGGGAAACATCTCCATAAATGTTTTTATGAAATATTTCCTTGGAAATGTAATTTATTGAAAAAAGAAAACAACCTATGTCAACAGGAGATCGTTGGTCTCCATTTAACAAAAATCTATTTTACCTCTTTGTCAAACTCCTGGTCAGGGTCAGACATACTTCGGGAAGGCATGGCTGCTCCCACATCACTGCCACCTGGAGAGAACAAAGGGAAAAAGGCAGGTTCACACCTCCTGTTGATGCCGTAGATTACAGCTCAGAACTGCCAAGCTTGCTTCCAGCCTTACTTGATGAGGGCCATGAGATGTAGGTTTTGTTTCTCTGCTGCTGCTGCTGCCGTGAAAGGTTTGCTGCAGACGGACAGGTTTTTTCATCTTGTGCGGGAGGTAGGACACTCTACAGTTGAAATGAAACACCTTGTCAGCCAGAAACAAAAGCTATCCAGAGAGAAGCTGTTACTTATGAAAACTTTACTGTGCTTTTGAAGCTATTACAGCCCAGTGTTGGTAGAAAAACTGAACTTACTTGACCACATCCACATATTTTCAGTAACAGACACAAACCCTGAGAAAGACAGAGAAAGAACTAAGCCCCATAGCAGCCACTGGAACCTGTCAGCCAGCAAACCCTCTATGCAGGGGCAGGGACTGTACAAACAGCTCTGCTTTCCTTCCTCCTCCTGCTGAAAGGACAAATGCCTTACTCACATCTGGGCTATCTGAGAAAGACAAGAGAAAGCCTGACTAACAGCTATGAAACAGAGGGTACATACAGAACATAAAAGTGTATCTTTGCATCTTCACCTTGTGGATTTAACACTAAAATAACTCACAAAGTGCTGTATTAGTGACATACAAAATAAAATTAATGCTATAAGCACTGCAACTCACATGCATTTTAGTTACCTCCACAGCACTAGTTTTTTCCTGCTTGTTATTGGTTTAGAATTTGCAAAGTGCCACAAGCATACCATTCCAATTCCTAACAGTTTGTAGCTACTCCTACCCTTGCTAGGGAAGCAGAGGAGGGACAGGAAGAGGAAGAAAGCAGAGGGGAGCCTTGCAGTGAGGAATGGTCACTCTGGAGAGAGATTTCAGCAGAGATAGGGCTCATGTGATAGACGTGCTCAAAGCCTGTTGGAGGTGATATCAAGAGGAGAATGTTGAGAGGATGAGGGGAAAGGAAATTCATTCTGTTATTTTAAGAAGACAAAACAAGAAAAAGGAAGGAGGAGAGACTGAATATTTACAAAGCCACTAACAAGCTCCTGGCAGTGATATCTGTTTCTTTCAGTGTCTCATTCATAAGCCAGCTCACAGTATTTCCTTGCACAGGATTTAGAAGCATTGCACAGCAGGGAGGTTCACCTTTCTCAGAAGGCTTTAAAGAAGAATTTGGTACAGACATAATACTTGAAGCCCATACAGCTCATCTTCAGTTTTTGTGAGCAAGAACAAATGCACATATATCTCCCTTTTAAATGTATTTTACCAGTGGGAGGTCCATGAGAACCTGCATTCCATCTCCTGGTCCCATATGAGCCACATGGTTGAAATTCGTTGGGTTAGAAATCATCTTTGACCTTAGCTCAGGGTCTCTAAGCATTTCCCTAAAAGAACAGAGTGATTTTACTATTAGCATTCCCAGACTCTGCATGTCATCACGTATATTATGTATCACAATTAAATTCCTACCGCCTTTGCTGTAATCGCTCTTCCTCGGGAACCTTAAAGACAAATCTTCTTTTGCTCCTGGTTCGAAGCATTTGCTTCTTGCTGTTGTCAGATGTTTCTGGTACACTGAGGCCAGCTCCTGCTGTAATACCACAATGCAATTTCACATACATAGGTATACATTGACCCAGATGCATCCAACACAAATTTCATCCCATACAAAGGTAATAACATGGTTAAATTTACCCAGTTAGCTTCACGTTGGTTCCCCATTTCTCCCTTTGCTCAGTACTCACCTGCAAATTTGTTCTTGAAATATATTAGTCTTGGTGGCTCACAGTTAAGGAGGTTCAGCGTGCCATCCATGTTTAATGGTTTGATCTGTTTTGAGGAGGGAGACAGAGAATTAACTCAAGCCTAGCATACACTGTGAAGGAACATCTCATTTGAAATTAACCCAATTAAGTTAACTATTCAAAGAAAATTACTTGCCTTTCGCAGGCCAATAGTCTGGACCCATTCCATAGTGTTAACGTCGAATACATCAACACCATACTCACTATACACTGTTACATAGGAAGAATTGCAACCTGGATAGATTAAAAACAAACAGAAAACCCCAATGTCATTTCAGTAGTCCAGAACTGACATATATTTGAGCAAATTCCAATACTTACAAGTTTTCCACTATGCGCAAGATACATTTTACAACACTTTTACAAAGCCCTAGTTTCAAACAGATTTTTTTTTGTGGTAATAGATTTGCTAATGACAACTACCAGCATCATGGAAAGATTTAAATTTGACCCTTTCAGTATTTTTAAAACTTCACATTGCCATTTCGTGAAGCTGCAAAATGGCAAAAATGAAAACTTCAGATGCATACAAATTTGCTAGGTGGTAGGAACTGAGCAGCTAGCTTTTTTATGGATTACTTCATTTTGGAAGCAGCAAAATAACTATACATCTGCTGTGTGCAGAGGAGATGAGAGGGCCACCATCTGTGAGCTGGGTCATGAACTCATGATGCAGATCTGTTCTCAATTTCCCTCCTCTTTTGCTAACAATTATCTAGCTTTAGATATTCATGTATGGGTGCTTTCATCAGGTTAACAGAAAAATGTCGCAATGCTTAAAGCCCATAACTCATTTTCTTTTCAACTTTTTTTTTTTAAAGCATAAAAGGCATCAGCTGACAAGTTTATTTTAGGCCAAACAAAAAGTGGAGATCTCTAGAGCTTCATATCAACATGCTTCTCTTCAGTAAAGACTGTGTTCTGATGTAAAGAGCAGTTACCAGAAACTTACGAGATTTAATGGACAAGAGATACTTCAATAAACAAATGAAAATAACCCAGGAAGACATTACACACATTACAAAATCTCAGAAGAACTGAAGTAAGGTGTGGTGCTATTTTTTATATTCATTCACACAAAGCCTTGGACACCGATCATAAATATGCATCACAAAAGTGATTTATGGTCAAGTATTTATTACATGGAGTCATGGTTGGCCTTGGATGTTCAAATCAAGGGAGAGAACTCCCATCAGGCAGAAACACCAACTGCTTCTGCCTGGCCAGCTTGTAGCCAAGGCTGGCACTTGCCAGTCGAAGCTGATGGGCTTGACCAGATCTCAACTGGTTTCCAGTGAGACATGTCAGTGTCTGCATTGGGCTTGTAGAGGCTGCAGCCTCGAGACCTGCTGGCTCCAAGGCTTTGCACGAGGCTGCACTTGAGCCAAGCAGCCCCACAGTGCCTACACTGACTCGGCACAGAACCATCGTACTATGCTGGTGTAGCAGCAACCCAGACAGGCCTCCCAGGATAACAGAGCTGTGTGACTGCACACCTTGCCCTCTCCCAGTGCGAGGGCACCGAATGCCCCAGAGACAAATCCTCTGCTGTATCCTAAAACCTCTCTACAACATGGTGCTTTACCACAGCAGAAACTGTAAGAGGGGGAGAATCATTTCCACTTTGATGATGTCTCCCATGAAGGCAGGCTGAGAGAGTTGGGGTTGTTCAGCCTGGGGAATAGAAGGTTCCAGGGAAACCTTACAGCCCCTTTCAATACCTAAAGGGGCTACAAGCAAGCTGGACAAGGACTTTTTACACAGGCATGGAGTGATACTACATGGAGTAACAGTTTTAACCTGAGAGTGGGTTTAGATCAGATATTAGGAAGAAATTCTTTACTGTGAGGGTGCTGAGACACTGAAACAGGTTGCTCAGAGAAGCTGTGGAAGAAGCTACTCCATCCCTGGAAGTGTTGAAGGCCAGGCTGGATGGGACTTTGAGAAACCTGGTCTATCAGGTGTTTCTGCCCAGGGCAGGGGGGTTGGAACTAGATTCCTTCTAACCAAAACCATTCTGTAATTTTATGACCTTCTGATGGGATAGTTAAAAAAAGCAACCATCACTAGTGACAGACACCAGGACTGAGGAGGGAGGACAAGTCTAGCAAAAAGGGAAGTAATCCAGTTTCCTTTGGCAGCAGAAAGTGTTGCTCTTTCTACAAAAACAGCCCTAAGGCCAGTGCCATTCAAGACTGCACATACAAGAATGCTATAGTTTACAGTAAGAACACTTCTAATAATAACAGACAAAACCATTAACTAGCAAGTCTAGTTTGCTGAAATGCAAGAAACTGTAAAGCTGAATAAGGAAAAGGAAACATTAGTTTTAACTAATGGTGTTTTAAAGTAAATTTTCCACTGCATTGTTTCCTTGGGCCTTTGCTTCAGACTTCTGTACAGAACTAGGTCAGAGTAAAGCAAGCAAACAATTTCAGTCCAAGACAATTAAAATTAAACAAACTGCTATTAGGACCTGGCCTGATCAAACCAACATGCACCTAGCTCCTTGCTGTACTGTTTAAACAAAAAGCTATTTCTTGCCTTCAATCACTCAAAACTTTTTAATTGCTATTTGAGCTCCAAATAGAAATCCCAGTTTTATCATCGACTGTCTTTGACTACTGAATACTGAAAAATACTTTGCATGTGCCTCTGTCCTACCTAGATGATAAATCAATGTGCCTGAAACAAGCAGAGTAGTTGAAAAATTACCCTCCACCTACATTATTTTTGGAAATTCTCCTCCTAAAAATAAAACCAAAAATGCTACCAGTTCTACAAAAATTAGAATTTTTTACCTCTTGTTATCTTCACAAACCTTTAGAGTCACAGATTTCTTCTTCAACTTTCTATTGTACTCTGAGTACAGGACACAGAAGACATCCTATTTACACTCTCTACAGGAATAAAAATCTCTATAGAATTTCAGAGACAGGTAGTTTTGTACTGTCGTGCATCCAGGACTACTCTCTGTAGAAGTTATTTTGCATTCTGCTACTTTTTCTTCTGTGTCCTGTAATAAGACAGAGCTTTTCTTGCAGCATCCAGGATCTCCAAATCCAAAACTACCACCAGAAAGAACTATGTGTCTGTTAATTCATCAGCACTTAAACTGTAGATATTCATGACAAACCAAAGCATAATTGAATACAATGCTGACTATTTTTAGACAAGAAAAGCAGCAACAGGGATATGGCAACAGAAAAACATATACATACTACAGGCAACAGGAGTTGCAGGCCACATTAGTTCCTGCATGCGTGACCTTCGACCTTGCGAATCGACGTATACTCCCATATGGCTGAAGCAAAGCAGGTATTCCTCATTACTGAGCTCCACAGCACAAAGGGCATCAAAAGACTGCTGTGAGAGGAAGATAAGCGAGGGGTCATTAGGATTTACCAGGTTTATAGATTGTCCATCTCCCTGGATGGTCAACAGAGAGAACCCAGACTGGTAGCCAACACAGAGCTTGTCCTTGAACACTGTCATCCACTGTACAATTCCCGGAGCCTGAATTTCACTGAATTTTTTGTGGAAAGGTTTAGTTCTGTGAATTTCATAGCAAAAAACCTGTCGTTTGACAGCCACAAACAAACAAGTAGAAGAACTCTTCTTCAGTGTTCCAGTTGTAATCAATTGGCAGCCTTTAGTTTCTGCAAGCTTAATGTCAAAGTTCCCTTCTGATCCATCCAGAGAGGCCCAGGGGTAAAGGTGGACGTGGTGGTTCCGACCGCAGATGAGGATGATAATTTTCTCTTTGGGAGCAAGCTCTATCTGGTACACCTTCTTGCAGTCAGCAGCTCGGACTATCACTGCAAAGGAAACAAAAGCTGCCGTAAGTTAAACAGGCCTGGAAACACTGCAGTATTACATAGTGATGTCTGAAAATGAATCTAAACACAGACGTGTACCAGACGTGTACACAGAATTAAGGTGAACCCTTAATTCTCAGAGCAAACAATGAAACAAAGCATTCCTTTAGCATTTATTGATGAAATGTCTCAACAACACTTTGTGGGAAAAGGCTGCTTAACATGTGGGATAAACAGAAACTTTTTTTACATAGTAATATGTGTACTATCTGTACAGTGCAAGATACTGCACCTTCTGAAATAGGTCCCACCTTCAGGAAAACATCAGCATCTTCAGTAAATTTTGGAGGAAGACCAAATTAGCAGGAAAAAAAAGAGAAGAACTATAAAGCATTTAATGCTGATAAGTGAGGAAACAAAATGCTATACTGGCAGCAGATTTCTCAACCAGATACAAAAACAGTACTGTGAGTGTAAAATAAAAAAATAGAAAGGAAAAGCAAAAATGCTGTGGTGGGGAAAGGATAAGAAGGAATGGGCTTAAGCTGCAGGAAGAGAGGAAAAGCCACCTCACAGCAAGGACTAGTAAGGCTACGAATGGCAGCTGGGGAGTTTCACCGTTTGAAGCATTATTTTAAAGCTGGGTTAGAGGCAGCTAAGGGAGTTAGGCACAATGTGTTCTGCTTCTGGCATTGTGGCTATACAAGCATTTTCAAGAATGCAGTGAGTATTTCATGGAGTGCAAATTCTAAGCTAGGAAATGTAATATGCATAAGTCAACTATATAAAATTGAGACTTTAACCTTCTGTTATCTTAATTAAAAAAAAAAAAGAAGAGAAGTACTAACCGGAAATTATATGCCTTTTTTCAGTAATAATTGAGTAACCTAGCAAAGTTACCAAATTCTGTAAACTTGGTAACAAGGCTTTGGTTGTTTATACCACAAAGCCAAGTGCTGTTGTGGCATCCCCTCACTTGCTCAAGCAGATGACATGTCTGAAGAAATGTACTATGAAATAACCAGCTGCTGAAACTTTGCCACAGAGAAAAGATCTTCGCCTAGCACCAACTCCAGCTTATTTATCAAGAATTAAGTGCAAGAATTAATTCTGACCAAAGTAATTTGATATAAACAGATGGTAGTTAATCAATGCTGAAAATTACAACTGCCATAGAATGAAAAAGAGATTATGTGTAAGAATGCTAGTAACACACAGAACTCGTCATAGAAAACTCCTGCTAAACATCTTTTAACTTTAAACCAAAACTGACAATTCATTTTCACATTTACACATGACATGGTGATACAGGTAATTGTTCCTTTCTGAAATGACCCTTCAAATTAAATGTAAAATTTTTCTTTTACGCAAGAAACTGTACTGGAATCTCTGGAATTATCTGCATCTCAAGTTATGTTTATATCTAACTACTTGGAGAACGGTGACCACTAGAAGCTTACTCAAAGGAATGGCATTCATTACTTCTAAAAAGAATTTCAAATATCTGCTGTCTTCACACATAAAGCATTTCCCCTGGAATTGGGCAATGTCTTATTCTAAACAAGACAAAGCAGTGACATTTTACTTTTTGACTCAAAAGGACATCCCCAATGCCATTTAATTTTGGAGGTAAAAAAGTCTTTAAAACCCTGTATTCAGTAGTTTATTTTTACATTGCAATGAAAGTTTTAGATGACTAAAATTTAGCTTTCAAATAGCCACATATTAAACTACATCAACAAAGGAAATCAAAGAAATCATTGACAAGACCAACCCTCAGGAATCTCTGACCCAGAACACAAGAGGAAACGAATGGTGGGAGGAAGACTTTTCCTTGGCGAAGGAGGATTGGGTTAGAGATCACCTAGACAGACTTGACATCTACAAGTCCATGGGCCCTGAGGGGATGCATTCATGAGTGCTGAGGGAGCTGCTGGACACCACAGTGAGGCCACTCATGATTACAGGCTCTGCTTGGTGGTGCCGAGCAATATTACAAGAGGCAATAGGCAGAAACTGATGCACAGAAGTTCCACCTGTGCATGAGGAAGAGCTGCTTTACTGTGCAGTGACCAAACACTGGGACAGAGTGACCAGGGAGGCTGTGGAGATACCCAAGAACGGTCTGGATGAAATCCTGTGCCGTGCGCTCTGGGATGACCCTGTGCAAGCAGGAAGGTTGGACCAGATGATCCCACTGGTGGTCCCTTCCAACCTTACCCATTTTGTGATTCTGTGACATTCAAATTCTTCCATCAATGGTAAATTTGAAGAAATATATTTTTGGAAATTTAAATGACAAATACTAAAACCAGTCAAAGGGATATCTCAGGAGCATCTCAGTGATTTTTCCAAAGTTGAAAAAGGGACCTTTTTATCCTATAAATGTGTATCATTATCCTCAATTCCCAGACAGTTAAAGACACTAGAAGAACCTAAGCTCAGAGGTTATAAATAAAGAAGAAAGCATTAGGTGTTTTTTTAGAAATAATCACAGAGCTCTCATACCACAAAAACTATGCATTTAGAGTGTTGTCTAAATTTAGAATGCCTCAGTAGCTATAAGAAAGCATGGATTTTTCACAAGGTATGTTTGGTACTTTTAAAGTCTAAACTAAACTACAAGCTAGTTGGAGAGGAACTTTCCAGAAGGGCATGTAGTGCTAGGATAAGGGGGAATAGCTTCAAACTGATAGAGGGTTGATTTAGGTAGATATTAGGAAGAAATTCTTCTCTGTGAGGGTGGTAAGGCACTGGAACAGGTTGCCCAAAAAAGCTGTGGATGATCCATCCCTGGAAGTGTTCACGGCCAGGCTGGAGGTGGTTTTAAGAAACCTGGTCTAGTTGAAGGTGTCCCTGCTCATGGCAGGGGGGCTGGAACTAGACGATCTTAAAGGTCCCTTCCAATCCAAATAATTCTATGATTCTACAAATATTTCCTACAGTAACTTGGAAAAGGATAAAATAGTAGTAGATTGTTGTATTTTAAGTACAATAATTGCAATATAAGTACAATAGTTGCTTCTTATATATTGCTTCCATAAATTCATAGAAGTCTGTTTAACTCAACTAGTTTTTTCATTTTTTTGCTCATCTGTTTGTTCAAAATAAGAATATATCAGTTTGGAAGCAAAATGCAAAATAAACCAGACTCGTTCTTTGATTTTCCTTGTTTAAAATCGCACTTCATATGGACTGACTCCAAACAATCCCCATGCTCACATCTTAGTAATTCTTCTGGCCTCTATGCTTTCCCTACCACAAAAAGCCATGTCCCTCATTGTTATTTGTGTTAGTGCTCAGTATATCCAGTTAAAGAGAAAAATTATTCTCTTATTCCCTAGCTGGGATGCCTAATAATTCCATGAAAGATGGATAAGCCTGTGCTGCCCAGTGACTACGCAGCATATGCTTTACTGCAGTACCTGGAGCTGTGAATTTAGGAAATGGGCACAGTAAGTCTTCAGAAAGAACAGACTATGCTAATCCCATTTTTCCCTAAGCAGAGGGCAAAGTGCATTAGGAACAGGAAGGAAAATGCAGGTTCAGGATGAAGCATGGAGTTAAGGAAATAGATAATGGAAAGCAGAAAGGAAACACTTGCTTTGGCCAACATCGATCTGAAAGAGAATGCGAGTGGTTGTCAAATTTCTGGACGAAACAGACAGTGAGACATGCAGACTTTAATGGAAAGTCTGTAAATTCTGTGTGTGCTCTGGGTGCTGAAGTATTTTGCTAACTGCTGTGGGAACACAGTTAAGGCAAAAATATGTCAGAATATACAGAGTAACTCATCCCTTTAATTTCAGCCAGTCAACTGAATGTAATGATAATGACCAAATTAGGGCTTTTATCTCACATTCACTTTTCCTTCTCATCAATTAACTGAGTGCTTAATACTTACTACACATGAAAGGCTGTTTTGCAACCTATATTACAGCAGCACTAAAAGTTATGGAGCTCATTATTCTGTATGTAATTACTGCATGCATTATGGCCTAACTTACCATCACGGGTCACCTCTATCACATAGAGTCCTTCTTCTGAACCAATTGCTATTCTATCTCGATCTAAACCAAGAGGGAAAAAAAGAAGGCTATTAATTCAGCTACACTTAATCTTATCTTTAAAACAGACTGTTTGCTTTGAACAGCTTAAAAAATTTCTGGACAAACAGATTTTCAACAGCAAATCAATTTTGGTTAAGTTCACACAGCCTGTCAAAAGCAGGCTACATACCATATTGCTAAAACAACATCTAAACAACAGTATTATTTACCCCAAATTGATGAAGACATATGAATATCAATTCTAAATTAACATTTTCCCCATTATTAAATTCCTATGAAGGAGTTCAGCTGACGAATTTATTTCAAAGTGGCAGTGCTCTTATTATGGAGCACAGAAGCTCCATCTAAAAGCTCAAACAACTCCCACACACTTATAAAAGTTAAAACAAACATACCTACAATAGCAGCAGCTACACTTGCTTTAATAAGAGGCAGCGTACTGTCATAGGCTTCTTGTGGAATATGCACAACCTGGTTCCTTAGTCTGTTTTTGTGCAGGATAGACTGTAACCCTTCTAGAATTCCAACCCACTTTCTCTTCTCATTCTCATTTTCCGTCAGGATCAGTAGAGAACAAGATTTTGAAGGCAAACCTAAGAGAGAAGCTGTAACCTTTTAATAGACAGAGAAAGTGAAATTAGCTGGAGTAATAAAAGCCCTTTCTGTCACACAGAACTGTGAAAATAAAGTACACTTTTTCATAAAAATGCAATGATATACCTGAGGGGCATGCGCAACACAGCTAATACAAACACAAATAAAAAACAAGCACTGCACAAACCACAGTGATTTTATTTATAAGTACTCAGTCTTGCTTAATTATTTTGGATCCTAAAATACAGGCAAGGAATGCTACATTCCTTTCCTCTAATAATCAATACATGACAGTAAAAGGCTACTCCCTGCTCTGAACTGAAATTTCAGTAGCATACCATAGTTTGTCCTGATCCTTCCTACCCACCATATTTTAACAACTTCTTGAAAGTGACACACATGCTCTCCGAGCCACATGCATATAAACCCAAAGGCATTGCTAGGATCAGTTCTAGATTTTGATTTTCTACTTAATTTTCAAAATATTTGTCATGGGGAAAGAGCGCGTCATATCTGCATTCACAGCTCTGTTGGAAAGCAATATTTGAGACTGAACTCTGCATTCTCCTACATGCCCATGTTAAAAGAAAATCACTATGGCTTCATTTAATTTTCAGGTAAAATATCCTATAGATCTCAAAGCAGAATGCATTCTAAACAGAAAAACTATCCAGGAACTTCTGTTGCCTGAAGTATGCACTGACTAACTCTTAGTATTAATTTTGTGTCCTGTATGAAGAGCTTGGATGGTTTGTGTGATCATCAGAACTGTGGTTCAGTCAAAGAAAAAAGCGACAAAAGGTGCAAAAGGGCAAATCTGAAGGCTGTAACATGGATTAACAGACCTTCAGCCTACATGCCCTCATAAGAAAATCATCATAAAGATGGGTAATGTGGTTATGAAACGAATACAGTTCCTGAAAGAGAGAACTGAACATTCACACTCATCTCAAAGAAAAAATATATCTGAAAATAAACCTGGGACAACAGGATATCAAAGACAGAACTCCAGAAGTAAGATGAAGGTGAAGGGAAGTAAGAAAAGAACCAAATAGTTTGCAATTGCTCATAGCTCTTATTACTGTGCATCGAGCTTTTTTCATGTAACTGAGCATTAATATTTTAAAGAGAGATGAAGGCATGATGGATAATATTTCTAAGTTAGAAAACAAAACCAAACCAGACTTCAGCTAAGGTTTTCCCTTTGAAGTACCACCATCTATTACTCCTCTCAGTCTTTTGAAGGTGGCATCTTACATACAGTCAAAAGCAGAAAAAAAAATGTGAGAAGTTGGTCACAATATACCTTGCATGATTTATCATACAAAAATCCAATATCTGCTAAGAAACTGAAAACTTCTTAACTCAGACTGCTAAGCTGTGGAAGCACTCCACTACAGACACTCCTACACGGTTATTAAAAATGTATATTGAGGGAAGCACTTAGACTGCAGCATCTAAATGCCAGGACAGCCTAGCATCCAGCTTTAAAAACTGGTTGCCAAGGAAAATGTTGGAGCCTGAGGCACGTTCTTCCTCTTCTTGAATTCATGGGGGGTCAGAGGTGGTCAGAGATCATTTTAGTGTTTGGAGGCATTCTGGTATTGCTTTCTGCTGGTGGAAGATTCAGAAGAAAGGAAAATCTGTCTTTGGTGGGCCACCAATATCTTCGCGTATTATGTGCAATGACACATGAAAAAACGACTACATTTTTACACAGATTACATGAAGTAACAGTTTTAACTGTTACACAGAAGCTATTCTATGTCGTTATGTCAGCAAGATGCAAATCTATAATTAAACGAAATCGAGAAAAGAGACTGTTGCACCAGTGGTTTCCAGTTTTGGAAACTCCTTCTTTTGAAGGAGGACATAAAACAGAAAAAGAGGTGGACTTGAGCAGTGTCTTCTCAGGCCTCCAGTATCTAAATGGATTTACTCACACCAGGCTTCCAGTTAATTCATGAGATCTCTTTAGCAGGGGATAATCTGATCAAACTATGGAGATATTTTGTAATGTCTATCCACACAAGTGTTCTTACATGGGGATATTTGATAGAAGTGGGTTTTTTTAATTAGATAACCTTTTACTTAAAAACTGCAGGCAGAAACTAGAGCAGCAAGCCAGGCAGGCTAAACTGTATGGATGCCTTGCTCTTGAAAACCATTCTGCATAGCACATTTTCTCTCCTCAGAAGCCCTTTCCCACAGTATCCCATGTTTGCTAATTTAAGAAGAGAGCAGGCAGATGGGAATTAAAAAAACAAACCGAACACCCAAACAAAAACCAAAACAGAAATATGTAAGAGAAAAATTAAGGTACAGGTAGTAGTAAACTAAAGTATAAAATTCCATTGCAAAAAATATTTCTAGGAAAAAGCAGAAAAGCAAAACACAGATGCAGTTAAATAGCAAAGACATTTCCTAAGTAAAACCCTAAAGGACCAAATGATTGTGACTGCATGTGACTGTCAACTCTTTGCTTTCCACATTTCACTGATTTGATTCTAAATGACTGAGGACCAAAGATACTGAAAACAGTAAGTTTTCTGTATTCAAATGCAGGGGATTATAGATACTGGCTACTAATGTACTCTGCTGTAAATTTTAAAATTCCAGATTAATTGTAATTTACATAAAACCTAGGAAAGAAGTTCCTGCTGTTAAAAACTAAATACAGCATTCAGATAGAACATAAAGCAGAGGATATTTCAGCTCAGCTAATTAATTTTTCTTATTTTTTCTATTGTACTTAAATACAAAATTAAAGAAACTGAAAATTCTAATGTATTTCTTAAAAACAAGATAATACATGGCAAACTAGAATCAGTGACACAATCCAGCTACAGACTATCCTTTTACAGCATCAGTTCCTAAAGCAAGAGTTCAAAGCTAAGCAAAAAAATCCAAAATCTCATAATACCAATGGGAAAATAGACAAAATATACTGAATTATAATCAAGAAAATAAAAAAGTCAAACTTTATATACAAGGCAGTAGCAAAAGGAGAACTTTGTTCTTTACAGCTGAGATACAAGAGGTGGACCATATTGTTCCTCTACACAGCAGCCCTTGTCAGTTCTTACTCTTCTGCATAACTTAATCAACATTAAATACAGATTACATATGCCATTATCAAAACAAAACACTGGTATTTAACTTGCATTTTCTTTAAGAGTAAATTGATACCCATACCCTGAATATACAAGGGATGTCTTTACGAGTTGCATGTATTACATCCGATGCTAGGACAGAGCTCACACAAAAATCTTCATCTCTAGTAAGAAAGAGAGCAAGAGAATCACATACAAGCACACACGAACATTCCTGAGCATCATCTAATTGGTATCAGCACTGTTTCAATAGGCTGCAATCTCCTAACACCGCACAGAGGTCACATCTGCCATCACTGCTTTGTAATGCTCTAACCATCCTTGACCCAAACAACTCACAAGCTTTAGTTATGTTTCTACAGCATTCAGTGCATGTAACTCAGTCCACCTGAAGTTAACTGGGGTGGCTTTGTGTGGTTTTGGTGTACCAACCACACCTATTCTACAATTAGAAGCAAGGATATTGCTCTTCCAGCCCAGCAGACACATTAGAAATGAATAATTCATACCTCAATGTGTAGCAAGAGAGGGGCCTTTGGAAAAAAAGAAAAATCACATAAAAAGCTCTTGGCAACATAATTATAGTTTGTGGGATTCAAATAAGGGTTTTCAAAACAGCTAGATTTTATTTTCTATTACAGTAAAATAAACAGACATCAGAACTTTTGCATTTCAGAGTGCTCCACCCCAGAGGGCTTGTCTACACAAGACTTTTTAAACTGGATTTGACCAAGTTGATCACCATAATCACCAATTTTAGTGCAAAGATGACACTAATGTCTGAATCTTGCCCATGCTAAAATTCATAGCTGTGGTGTTTAACATCCCTTATAAACATCTGAGAATCCTCAGAAGACTGCCTCAAAGAGGCAGCTACAATAGGCAGATAAAGGATGGGACAGTTGGTATAATATCTGGCTGAGTTGCTTCAAGCAATGTATTGATGTGAACGCTGCTATCTGCAATACTTCCACATTTCTGCTCCCGCTGCCAGCATGTCAGAGAGAGCTGACACTGACAGTTCTCAGTGACTGTGAGAACAGCACAGCAGTACTTGTGCAGCCCCACGGTACTACTGTCTGGAAAAAACATAAATCAAGGCGCTTGTGAATGCAAACTTTATATTCAACAGAGATACAAAGGTGCTGCAACATTAAAAGGTATTATACTTTCTTGATATTTCCATAAATTTTCATCAAAAAACCTTCTTGGTTACTCTGATCACTGTAAGTCTCAGATCTTTTGTAGACAGTGTTCAATGGTTCAAATGATTCCCCATGAAATAATAACTCCTGTGAGAAGGCAAGGTCAGAGCCATTTGCAGTACAAATTAGTTGGTGCTCTTCTGCAGACTACTTCAGTTTTTCTAATATTCCTGAAATTATTTGCTATGGGATGATCTGTGACTCAACGCTGAGGTCAGAGTGCACAAGCAAAGCAATCTACCAAAGTACATTTGCTTTCCACAGATGCATATGGAAGTCTAGGAAGAAGTATGGCAATACTGTAAATACTGGTGACTGCAGTATAAGTGACTATAAAGTCACTTCAGTGACTTCTTGCTGAGCCCACTCAATCATCCTAAACTTAGCTGTAGTCTGTATAGAGAACACATGTATCTTCTTAGACCAGAGCTCTCATAACATTATAGTTTCTTGTGCACTACAAATAAACACTGCTGTTAAGAAAAAAGTACAGAGGATTTCTACTCTGTCATAATAATACAAACCTGAGATCCAAGACTTGACTTGCCACAACTCCAGGCTGGGTGGATTTTCCTTCAGGCACATCATATAAGAACAGTTTACAGTCACAGACAACTGCGTAGGCCCTCTGCCACCCTTTCTTAACTCCTGTAGGCTTTGGGACCTGTGTATAAATAACTGATTGCTTATTAAATGTAAGCACATGTAGTAGACACAGCAAGCAGGACATGTTACAGTTTAATAAATATATTAAGGTTTACATAAAGGTATTAGGCTTGTATATTCCACAAGTGCCAAAATGGAAGGACAGTTTACCTTTTATATTATATTTACATCAAAAATGACAGAAATTCTTTCTTAAACCATTGTTTGTTTTTTTCCTGCCTTGCTGCTTATGAACATTGTAGCTACTAATCTACTGACCTTCAGGTCTCATAGTAAAACCAAGCGTTTCTCCCACATCTAAAGCAATGAAGGTTAAATAAGTCACACAGACGGCACACAAAGCCTTAGGGCCTGAGCACTATTTAGGAGATCTGTTTAAACATACTTAGAGGTTCCAAGCTGCATAGCTGTAAGTGAAGTTTAGTATTCTACTCTTGTCCAAGAACAAAAGACTGTTACCTTGACATAACCTTTATAGGCGGTTCCTATTCCTCTTTGCACATCTACTCCAAGAGGCCTTTTGGCTTGCTCAGGGGGTATAGGGCAGACCTGAGGTGCACTATCCTTGCAGGAAACATGGCATGCAAATGAACACACTAAGTACAAAAGAGAAAATTCACAGTGAAATGAGTCAATCATAACAAGTGATTAACGTAGCCTACCTTCACACTCGGCAAATTAATTAATCACACTGAAACTGGCAAATAACTCTCTTGCAGTAGCTCATTACGCTGAAGAAATGAACACACCTAGATATTGTGTGAGACTCTCCAAAGCTCTTTCATTTCCTCTTTTTAGCCTATTACATCCATAAAGGGCAGGAACTGAGCTCACATTTCAAGGAAAAGAAGTTGTGCAGCCTTGCTAATATTAAGCACCGACTAACCCAGTGACAGAAGAGAAACAGTATTAATGAAGGAGGAATAAAAATTAGAGAGTAGCGATAATAGGTGCTTAATTTGATCCAGGTATGCAAGGCTACTGCAAAGACTAAGTAAAACTAAATCAACCAAAAAAATAGAAAGGGTTAAACCATTCAACACAAGATATAGACTTGAAAACATAAATAAAGCAGAAACCAGGGACAAGGACTGAAATACTGCATGATAAAAAAGGTACGTGTATGTATATATGCTGCCCAGAGCTCAAATAAGTTCAAATAAAGAGCAAACATCCATACTAGTCGATGTATGCTTTCTTACCCTTTGCACCACTTTGTACTGCACCAGCAAGAGACGAAGGTTTTTGCCTACAGAGCTCTTCAGACAGAAGCAGTACACAGAAAAAACTCATAATAAATGCTACTTCACATGAGACAGCCTACAAGAACTGCAGAATGAGTCAATGTGTTATATTAGGGCATCCAACTCACAGCTTATAGGCCTGATCTTTCCACAGAAATTTTGCTTGGTTTGTCCCAGCTACCCTGTTTCTACCAGTAGGCTTGGGAAGGCAGCAGGAGAGGGGCACAACACTGATCCATCCTGTGTTTCCTCCTAATCATATTCTCAGAAGTGGAAATCTGGCAGATATCCTACGTACATCTAGTCCTGTAATTATGAAGTCCCAAAAGATTCCAAAAAACCTGGAAACAGGCTGCTTCTGCTAAAGCCACTGATTGGGCTAAAGCCACTGAGGTCTAAACAAAATCCCTCTATTTGCCTTCTGAGGGAAGAGACAGCAGAGAAGGCATCATGAAGGCTGCCTGGCTTGTTCTTTGAGCTACTGTCTGCTCCCAGGAGGGCAGGGGTTACCAAAAAGTCATACATGCCAAGTACTGTAGGTGCTCCCAAAACCAGGTAATAAATTCAGTTCTTTGAGGAGGCATAATTATTTGGAACTGTTATTATCAAGGCACGCAGTGTGGAAGTGGGAAAACTCACAGGATACAATCAGTTCAACAGGCCTCTGGAAGTATAGTTGTATTTTACCATAGTCTTCAGTATTAAAAAGAGGAGGAATTGAAAAAAGCAAGTGACTGGGAGTGGAACATGGCAAAGTTTTGTTCTACTGGAGTCATCTCTATTCTTTTGACAATGTGATTCTAGTTTTTTCTGTAGCTATCAAGATCTGCTGTAGAACAGGCAAACTGGAAAAGTAATGATGCAGAGCTTAATCAAAATACATGAGACAAAAAGAAGAGTGAAGCTGATAGCTACACTAAGGGAAAAAGACAGTTTCAAGCTTGCAGGAATTGATGCAAAACAAGAGTTCAGAACTGTCAGCAACAGGAGACAAAAGGCAGCCTCAGGGCAAGTGCTGGCAGAGTGATAGGT
The DNA here is from genome assembly GCA_013396655.1 of Campylorhamphus procurvoides. Taxonomy (NCBI): domain Eukaryota; kingdom Metazoa; phylum Chordata; class Aves; order Passeriformes; family Dendrocolaptidae; genus Campylorhamphus; species Campylorhamphus procurvoides. The sequence continues at coordinate 264,464 of WBMV01002488.1, forward strand.
CCTCTTGGGGAAGAACTGCCACCAGAAAATCTGCCAGGAAAAAAAGCCCTGAAGGGCACATGAGGCAATCTAACTGTGATACTGAGGGTGTCAGTGGAGAGGGTGTCACTAGCAAGAACTAAGCTGGGCACAGAAAGAAGGGTATTTATACTGTAGTGTCTTCATCAGTTTTGTGACCTATTTAACTGAGTTCATGTGTCCAATCAAGATACAGTAAGTATTTTCAAATAAAAATACCTCCCCATACTCAAACAAGAAATTCAATAGTGACACATGCATCAGAGAAAGCATTTTAAATAAAACTAATGGACAGCAAGACAAGCTACAGACCAAATAATTTAGCAAATGGCCCTACCAACATACGGGCTTTATGATCAGAACAGCATAAAATAGACATAATCAGATTCATATTACCAGATCATTCCTGCAGTGCTCTCTGCTACAGCTACAGAAACCAGTCCTGCCTTTCCTGGCCCCTCCCTCGCACTCAAACAGCATTAACGGTAGTAGAATTCATTAGCAATATGAAACAGAACCATACTTCATCATACATCATCATCACACTTCTAAAGGGATGGAAAAGAGAGGAGAACCATTCAGTGGCAGCCACCCCTTTCTTTTATTCCCACCTCAAAGAAATGATTGTCTTAAAATACATTAGTGTTTTGGGATGCTTTTTGAGGGACTTGCTGAAAACAGAAAAAGATGCACTGACTCACCGTCGCAGGCATAACCTTGTCGAACTAATCCCACCATAAGAGAGGTGCAGTGACTACACTGGGTAGGGCTTGTGAATGACTTGATATTGAGCTGGTGAGCTTTTGGCTGAAAGATACATTCAGAATAAAAAATAACTTCATTTTATGGACTTAAGTAATGCAAGCACCTCCCTTCACCACCCTCCAGTACATCAGTGTGCATGTTATGAAACCTGGGCTTCTTTCATGTAAGTGCAGCTTGTAAAAGGTGCTGCAAGACAACAGTAACAGTTTTACTTCCAACTGCAAAAGACACTCAAATGCAGAACTACAATCCTTTTTTGTCATCCCTTCCAACAAAACAAAACTCATCCATATGTACTTGGAAAAACACAGACCTAACAAACACACACATGACAAACCCAAACAGGACAAGAACAAACACAGAGGGCTAATTATTACAGATTATACTTTTTTTTCTTTGTTCTTTAGAATAAGGTTAGCACAGTCCCCCTACCTTTGGTACAGCTAGAGAAATGGACTGAATGGTGGGGGAAGGAGCAGCAGGCATCCTCTGAAGCCGAATTGGTTCCTGAATCACAAGAAACTGAAATTGAGCAAAATAAGGCTTCAAGAATTTTTTCCAAGATTGGAGTGGCAAAGCTTATTTTTTCTGATTTTTTTCTTTTTTTGAAAATTATAAAAAATTTAATTGTTGTAAACATCGCCATTCTGATTTAATTGCAACAGATTCTGTTTTAAAGCACTCACAGGAAAGCCTGCACACTAACAAACAAGCAGCAATACAGAAAACATAAAAATGAGGTACATCAACATACAGAAAGGCAGCAAAAAGGTTTCATTTGCAACTGTCCTCAAAGCACGTGAAATTAACGCTGACACATTGCAAATCAGCAGCATTCCATCCTGCTTCTTCATAATGAATGCTGCAATATGTATTTATTGTGAACAAGACAGAGACTCTCTGGTGAATTACTCTTCAGGGTAAAATAACAGCTTTCTTACTTCTTGTTGTTGCTCTGCAGTTACAACTGAAGTAGATGGTGAAACTTCTGACTTGGGACCCTGCATTTCCTGCTCACTAATAGAGCTGGTCTGCAAAATAACAGCACACATTAGATTAGATACCGCATATCTGAATGGAGTTCTCACATCAACAGAATGGAAACAAAACCCAGTGTTGGTTTCTTTATGAAATACACAAACATCTAACAACCTTCCACAAACATCTAACAACCTTCCACTCCAAAATAAACATTTTTCCTCAAAAACAAGCCCTGCCACCTGATGGAAAAGCTGGAAGTACTGAAATGCAAAATCTCACAGCAGGCAGCAAAGTGCTGTAACACTCATCTTCTCCCAGCAAGGCTGTTTCTAATCTCTTGCATGCAGGTATGGAATGATGTTTGAGAAGCCTGGCAATCATCCCTGAAATAGCTGATTTCTCACAGTAGCTTACTACACTACGATTTGTCTAGCACACAGCAGCCAGCAAATCTGCAACAAGAAAAAATCTTAAAGTAGTAATACTCCGTCTTTAAAAAAGTTGTTTAAAAATGGTTGGCCTCTGACATTAAACAGATCATGTCTACTTAATCACATTCTTATATTTCACTAAAATTTAAGACTAGCATCCATTATAAGCCATCTATTAATTTCACAGTTAAATTAGCAACTACTAATTGCCAGCACAAGGGGGAAGTATGCTACAATTCCAGTGCTAAAGCAGCTGGTTGTGGAAGTAGGATTCTGCATTACTGTACTCTGAGGAAATCACGAAAACCATGATTAACAAACATGAGATTAGACTTCACATCAATGATGTAATTAGCACTAAAGGCAACAAGTAATGAATCACTCACTTCCCAGCCAGTTTAGACAGGAAGAAGCTTCACTCAAGTTCAGTTAGCTCACTAAATATGTTCAGATACTTGTTATTTTTGTTTTGTTACTAACTGATTGGTAGGGCTGGGCCATTTAAGATTAAATTGTACCATTATGTAATAAGAACAATTTCAAAATGCTAAGTGTGATTCAGCTTTAGCCATATAGACAGTCAAACTACAGAACAAGTAAGCCTCTAAAGAGGTTTAGTGGATTAAGTTACAGAGAAATTAAGGAAGCAAAATATCTAGTTTTAGAGGGCCATTTTTACTATGACAGGTCACAACAAAATAAGGACACAAAACTACTAACAAAAACTTACTTCTTCCCAAAAGGCTAGCAGAGAAGATGTAGACGAAGAAGAAACAGAATCCTTTGTTGTAACAGATATGAGGGATAAAAATGATCGCTTATCACCCACAGGAAAACTTCAGTTAGAATATTATTTGGCTAGCTAAATAAAATGTTTTATATGGCCAAGTGATATTTAGTCAAACTAAATTAACCCCAGTGCAGATGATACAAACTATCTATATAAGTACATGTGAAAAAAAACCCCTGTCATTGTAAGTCATTAAGCACAGTATTAGCAATTTTAATGTAATTAATCAGAAAACGCCACCTGCATTTCCACAAAGACTATGTGTTTAGTTATGGGCTTGATATTCTACATGTTACTGTTTTAAGTATATCTAGTACTTTTTAAAGCAATGTTTCAAAATATCAAGGTCAGTAGATAAAAGTTATTATTGAGATAGTAGCATACATCATGTTTCTCTCTCTTCCCTCCACCTTATCCATAGAACACATCTAGCTTCAGCAAGAAAGTCAGCATGGACATTTTGTGGCTGGGAACAGCATATGCACACGTTGTATGCAAATATCACAGCATGCCCGTAGGCTTTTTTTTTTCTTTTTAGCAACAGTGACAATTTAAAAAAAATAGAGAGACACATCTAGAAATAAAATCTAACCAGACTGATGAGGTTTTAACCTGAGCCCCTTTAACTCCGCTTCATAAACAAATTATTCTTTCCAGTTCAAGCTCTTGATTTTATCCTTAACTGTCTATGCTTTGCAAAATAAAATTTAAAAAAAAATCCCAGGAAAATCTCCACGGATCAAGAGTTCATGAAGTAAGGAAATATGATTCAATGTTGCATTTAACAGCTGCTTCCTCCGGGAATGCACAAATCATTTAAAGTGAAACGCCTACATGGAGCTGTGATTTGTATGATTAGTTTTCTAAGGATCACAGGGTGTGTCATGATGAACTTATTATACCAACATCTGTGAGTCCTCTGATTCTCTTCCCAGCTCCTTCTATTCTAATCACTCCATTAAGATCTGGAGCCAACAATTTTACATATCTGTTTAAACACTCCTTGAACTGTGTGAACACTTTTCCTTGTAATAATCAGCATCTTCCAACTGCAAAGCACTTAATCCTTTATTTGTAACAGGGTGTGCCAGCATTTCCAAAAAACCCTGACTTTATTTCATTTAGCCAAATGTTTGAGATTAACCTAAACAAAGAAGCTATGATAGGAAATAATTAATGTGAACTTCTGAGAATATTTCCCAAAGGTGCCAGCTTCTCTACAAAATGCCAAGCAATCTGACATCTGCTGGGCATCCAATTCTGTCCAAACTGATTTGGCTAATATGCCAGATCCAAATGTGCCACATAGTGCCCAAGAGTTACTTTTACATAATGAGAATATCATCCAGTTATCACATTTTTATAATTATTTTATGCAAGAACTCACTCTGAAAGTCAAATCACGTGTAAGAGGAGAGGTGTTGAAATAGTCAAAAATGGAATCTTGAAAATCTGGAAGTTTGAGACCTAAAACCAAAACCAGAACAGGCTTAGCTAAAAGGCAACATCACAGGTGGTGTTAGAACTCTGTTAAAACACAGTAACTTTAATTACCTGAATCTGTTCTGTATTTTTCTTCCAGTTTTTTCTTCAAACCTTCCATCTCTTCCAACAGTTCTCTATTTTTTGCTTCTGATTCCTTTAATTTACTAAAGTAACACAATAATATCAAAATGCAATCTGAAATGTCTCAAAGGTGGGAATGCCAGTGCACAAGATTGTTAATTTCTGGTCCTACATCTCAGGAGTCTCGGAAAATGACCTTTTTTTTTGCGGAGCATTAGTTTTTTTTAAGAGATTATCTTAAGGCTGATTAATTATACTTTTCCCCTGAATAGGCACCTCACTACTTGACTAGGTATTTAAAACAGCACTTGAGACTTCTGCTATCATTAAAGATACCTGTCAAAAGAAATTATACTAATAGCAGTTTAACTTTTTATTCCCAAGAATGTCTACCTCTCCAGTTACCCTAATAAATCACAGTGAATTTGCTTTTATGCTTTTTTTCATCAGATGCCCAAGATTTGTATCTTACAATAGCAGTGAAATGTTTACTTGAAGAAATTTTTACAGTTCTCATTTGACTATGTAAGAAATGTGTAGTCTGTAGAACAGGATCTTTCTGGCAAAGTTCAATATCCCAGTCACAAGGAGCCATTTTAAGAAAGTTGCTACTATCCTAATCAGCAGTTTAGATCCGTATATTAAAACACAAATAGATCCAAAGCTCTTATTACCTCTCAAAAGATATGTTTGCATCTTTAACTTTTCGTAGCTCTTCTTGAACTAGTTGTTTGGCACGAATTTCTGCATCAAGGGCAGACTGTAATTCCAGCCTGGCTGACATATCCAACTTCTGGCTGCGTCGCACTTTCCAAAGTGGATCCTGTTGCAGTAAGTTACTGAACATTAGTATCAACTGTCTAAGGATATTTCTGTTGTTGCCCAAAGACACAAATTATCTTCCACTTTTGTTCAAAGAATGCTCTTTTAATTGGTTATGGATAGTATACCTGCTGCATGCAAATCAGTCAATAGACTTCATTATACAAAAAATTACGTAATGAGCAATTTTAATACCAGTTATACCATTATGCACAATATGCTTGAAACCAAAATGCTAGATCACTGAGCATGGAAGTCAAACTGAGAGAACCCACTGAAAATGGCTAGTTTTCACTATCCGGTTTAAAAGAAAGTATAAAACTTGCACAGTGACATAATGGACTTTCAAACATGAGATAAATGTCAATATTTAACATAAAACAGACTAACAGAGAACATACCAAGAGTAGCAAAACCATGAGGAAAAAAAGGGAAGACAGAATATAGGTACTGAGATACCCAAGATACCTAGAACATTTGCCTGAGCAATTCTTATCCTTGCTAAGTAGCATATGCTACACTTCTGCATACACCATGCAAATCCACCCTACTACTCCCAAAGGTTAATGTTCTGAGCTTTTCCAGGCATTTTTCAGTCTGGATTACATTTCTGATATTCCCTAATGAATACCTCTCTAGTCACACATGAACTTGCAAATAACAGTCATGAAAAATGAGAGACATGTTTTATGTTGAGAAATAATTGCCTTAGATCAGGTTCTGCAGAAGTTACAATACCAGCTGTAACATGAAGAACAAACAGCATTCTTTATTCTGGTAGTAGCTAAGATGAAAATATCAACTGCATTTGATCCAATCTTTCTTCCTATTAAACCCCTCAACATTACAATCACCTCTTGATGATGTAAGCAAATGTTAGCTCAGAGAAATAATAACTTTCTCTTATTCTATCGTATCTGAGGTTTGGAAGGGGTGAGTAACTTCTTGCATGTACAAACCAGCAGCAAGTGGACTCTGCACAGCAGACTGTGCTGACTGGCATTGCTAGGGATGTGGGCTTCCATGCCAAGCTGCAAATGGCTCTCCCATGCCTTCTGAGGGTGTTTTTCTCTTTGAAACCATATTCCTTTATGAGAGCTCTTCTCCTTTATGAGAGCTCTCCTAATTTGCAAATATTTTGGGGAATTCATGTTACTACTGTATGGGAAAACTATGGCATAAGGTCTCATTGTTCTGCAAGCAAATAATGCTACATGTTCTGGCTGTGTCCCTAGCTTGTACCTGTGTCATCCAGTTAATACTTTTTAACAAAAGAAAACATACTTCTGCAACAGCAGTTAAAATTATTCAATTGCATATACCATGGTGAGGTACATTTCTGTACTTCCCTTTAATCATTTTAAGTTACTGCTCTCTTCTCTGTACTCCTTAAAGCAGCTTGTGGTGGCAGATAATAGTAGGAAAGAACTGTCCCCTTTAATTATCAAATTCTGATTTGATTACCTAGTTGGATTTCACAAAGCAATAGCAAGTAACTAGAAAGCAGAGCAGGGGATTTATTAGAAAAGAATTCTGATTATGTACAGGTAGTTGAAACTAAAAATGTAGCTTCTCAGACATCCCCAGAACAGCCTGAATGCTTGCTATTTTCTTACCAGTGTTCGTGACCCCAGACTGGAACTTCTCAATGATTCTAGTTCTTCTGTCATCTTGGAAGCTAATGCCTGGAGATAGCCACGAGCATCCTTCTCATCACTTACCCTGTTGTGCAATTACAAAAACCTGTAACTTAGCAGTTTTATGGCCCATAGGACCAAATACTGTACCACCAAATTATCAGAGTGTCTCCACTGGATTTAGGATATAACAGAAATAGACAGACCAGGACAACTCTCCCATCAACAGAAAACTGAATACATCTTAGATTGCCTGCTTTAGATTTTTCTTTTATCTGATTTTCTTGATTATGGCAGTTGCTAGGGAAACTGAAGTTTCCCTTTCACCATCAGCAAGAGTTCTGCAGAGATCCACTGTTATAGTTTGGAACATGATCTGCATATTACTTGCTCAAGTTTTATAAGGACTACCTTCCAGTCCTTTTTGTTTTGCACGCTGAGATACTTGCACCCAGCTTGCTAAAACAGTGAATTACAGAGGGAAGAATAGACCTATGAATTAAGTGCAAGTGCTTGTCTAATACAGCTGGTGAGGTTCTATATGTCAATGTGGACCTTTAAAATCATGACTGTCTTCCTGACTTAATTTATCAAAATATTCCAAATTCGGTGACTTAATAACCATTTTAGAGTTGACACCAAAACTCTCTCCTTTGTACTTGTTGCAGTGGCATCTGACAAATTTAACAAAATCTACACTCAGAAGTACCATGCTTTTGTTCATTTCAGACACAGAGACAGGGCCTAGCTATACAATAAAGAAAATAAAAAAAGCCAATCAATATTGCAGAAGTTGAAAGTGCCATATCTGGATCTCTAAACAGCACATACCACTGAATAATTTCTGCAATCTGAGCTTCCCAGTGAGCAACAGACTCCTTCTTTGCTGCTAGATCTTGAAGCTCATCTTCTAGCTGTCGGTTCTGGGCTGTTAGTTTGTCCACAAAGGAGCAGAGCTGAAACAAAAGATTAGTTTCACTTGCGACTTTTCAGACTTTTTATATGTGTGTATGTCTACACACCTCTAGAATCTGAACAAACAAGACCACCCTGGGCTATCTGAGGGTTCTAACACAGAGCAACGAATTGGGAGTTTTTTTTGTGGAATTGCCAGTCCAAACAAAATAATCTACAACAAAGGAAAAGAAAATGCGAGGAATGAGGTTTAACTGTAAGCCGTCAGGAAGGCAGGCAGTCTCTTAATGCCTCCCTTTCTGTGCAGCCCTCAGGAAGAAATCGGCAGGTGGTATCCTCTGAATTGTGGGAATCAATTCCCCAAAGAGCAGTACCAAGATGCTAAAGTTACTCTGTAGCCAAATCTCTGACATATGGTGAAAATGACATTTGTTTCATTCACATAGTGCCTGAACATTCACAGATCCTGTTCTGATCGATGAGTAGACTACTTCAACACCTGAGAGTAGTGAAGGATGGTATTTTGCTGAAAAATATTTCCTAAAATAATTACCCTCTCATTTTCTGTTGTTAGCTTTTTGTTATCTTCCAAGAGCATAGATCTTTCACGCTCATATTTCTCTTTCATTGTTCCTACTGCTTCCTCCATTTCACTGTGCCTAAGGAGAAGGACAAGAAATAGAAACACTTCAACATTGCTAAACCTGTAGACTGGGATTTTCAGAAAGGAATAAACAGAGTTAAGGTGAAATACCAGCCTGCACAGGTACCTACGCAGTGCAATACATATGTGCAACAAAAATAAATCCACAGTTAAGGAATCATGCCCAAAAGCTTACCTCTCTCGCTTTGTCTTTTCTAGTTTATCCTTCAATATCATGATCTCTTTCTGCAGTGCAAGCTGATGGCTTTCTGAATCATGTACTTCCTTTTTCACATTTTTTACTTCCAAAACATGTGATGCTTCTCGTCGGACCAATTCCTCTTCATAAAATAAGATTTTCTTTTCCAGCTCAGACTTAATTTTGGAAAGCTCCTGCTGATGCTCTAGTGTGGCACCAGCTGCCCGGCCTCCCTGCTTCAGCTGCAAAAGAGGAGAAACCATCAGGAAGAGGCCATGACCTTCGTATTTTGGGAATATTCTTTAAAGTCAGAATTGTCCAATTGGTGGCACTTTGGAAAAATTTTTACTTGGACACCAAGTGATTTAAAAGGTGCCTGTCTCCAAGCATTAAGCTCAATAAGTGACTGCTCTGTTTACATGACCCTAGTAAGGAGCTGAAACGGGTTACAAAGACAACAAATTTGGACCACATTGGTTCAGTATCTGCTTATAATTTATATAAATTGGGCGTTTTCAAGACATTACTGTCCAATGATTAAAGTCTGTCAAGCAAAAAAGGCAAATAAACCTGGATAGCTTGGGTCAGGTTCCGAGTAATGCTATAATTTTTAAGTCTCCCACTGGTATCAATAGCTGAATAAGCAAAAGTGTTGCAGTTGTGAGTAAATATTTGCCAAAAAACACGTAACCTTTAGAGCTTCCAGTTCATTTTCCAGTTGTTTGGAGAAAACTTCACTGTGCTCACGAAGCTTGCGTTCTTTTGATGCTTCTGCTACAACTTCTTCAAGTTGGGCTTCCAGCTGTAACGAGTAATTTTAGGTAATTTCAACACAAGACAGCACTATCTGTATCATTCATTTCCTGTCCTCCATACGGACTAGCAGCAAGTTTTACTTATTTCTATTTTAAGTTACACCACTATAACAATCAACTCAGAATGTCATGATAATTGTTTTGCCTTCAGTCATCCAGGCATCCATCTGCCTCATGAAGCAGAACTGTTATTTTATGACTCTTTGTACTGATATGAACTACATCAAGCCCATTCAGGGATAACTGCACATCTTCTATTAAAGCAAGAAGAAGGAAATGGCACTAAGAAGTCACTGCAGTTGTGAAAGAAGAAAATCTCCCACGTCACAGGTCAGGTCCATCCCTCAGCATCTAGTAACGCAGCTTGAAAATCTCAACCTTCGAGCCAAATTACTTCAAATATGAACACTGAACATTTTTGCCTTGCAATTATGGAACAATATAAGCTTGATCATCCATTTATTGACTTCAGAAAGCTTATCAGAAAGACAATTTAGATTTAGTGACAACTAAGGCAACTTGCAATTCAAGAAATAGCGACAGTTGCAGAACCTGACAGGAAGAGTATGATTTGTTTTTGTGTTCAAATTAAACTTCCAGAGTTGTTTTTAAAAGGATTGTACTTAGAACTGTGGGACAAGATAATGAACTTCAAGACTATGTTTTGAATGGCAGATTGATAAAACTGTTAGGAAAGGGAGTACAGAGGAATTTTTAAGAACAAAGACATGGTATTTTAAAGCTCTGCATAGCAGTATTTAACTGAATAAGCAACAACATTTAAATGCCTGCTGCACTCTGCTCTAGAGATGAGATGCCACAGCTCTTTGCCATTCCCAGTTACCTATCACTCTTTGTTCACAGATAAAAGCCTGAGAAACTTCATCTTTCACTACAATTTCATACACTGCCCTTCAATTTACTAGAAGTTTTCTACTAATGTTTACAAAGCTCTTGAATTTCTCTTCCACACTTCACTCAGAGAATACATAACATGATGATTTTTTAGTGATTAAAACACTCTGGATTAACCAAAGTAGCTTCTTCTTATGCCCTCTTCTGGTTATCCACTTCATCTTATGTAAAACTATAAATTGCCTAGAATACTAATTGGAAATTAACTTGCTTGAAGATATTACAGATATTCTTACAATGACTAACTACAGAGGAAGGAAAACCACGTATTTCACCTGTATCACTATTCCTCCCTTCAGCTGAAGAGAAACATTGTTAAAAAACCCAGTGAAGTCAGAATACTCCAGCCTCAAAGCACATGAAGACACTCACTGAGCTTTCTGGGTTTCAGGCTGACTGTGAGTCAGAGTCTACAAGAATCAAAACACGAGAACTAATGTACTGGGCATTAAGTAAGAACAGTTTCCTCCAGATTCAAATCTGTCTGAGTACAAACAAAAAAACCTAGAAGACATTTCCAGTTTTTCAATACAATCACGTATGAGATTCTGGATAAGCAGCAGCCGAACATGCTACTGCTGGCTGTTTTATCAAGCTACCTCTTTTCGTATCTTCTCGGATTTACGGACATCCTGTCGCAACGCATCAATTTTCTGCATGCTCACTTCCAACTCCTCTTCTTTGTCGCGAAGTTGCCGGGACAGCTTCTGCTTTTGAGACCGTAGGTCTCCCATCCTCTCACTGAGCTCGGAGAACTCCTGCACAGCCAACTTTCTTTGTTGGTGGGCATCCCTCAATTCTTTGGACTGGGACTTTAATCTCTCTGAGGCTTCTACAAGTTGCTGGTTTAGATAAAAAAATATAACAAAAAGAGTAATTTGAACTCCATGTATTCTTTCCAAGAAGAATGAAATCGGACCTATATAAGCATGCTTTCAAAGCTCAACCATCTCACATAACGTCTAAAGATTATTTATAATTCTTAATTTACACAATTGTTTGGGTTTTTTTTTTTCTGGCTAAGCAGCTGCAGTGACATACCAAGACAGCTATTACTCTGCTTCTAGTGCGGCAGCTCCAAGACTACCTTTGGTGTTCCAAAAGTCCTTCTTCTAAATGTGATTACATAAGGCCACTTCACTTCTAAATAACTTAATTTAGATCACCATGTACCTGCACATTAGTAACCTTGTTTAAATGAATGTTTTAGCAGACAGCAGATTCAGGGGAGCCATCAAATACATTGTACCAGCACTGAGATGCTGCAGCAAATCTTGTGAAATTCTTCAGAAAATTAATGAAGATTCCTTAGCACAAATTGTGAAGCTCTAATACTTTAATTGAAAGTATAAAAGCTGTTTCCTTTACAGAAAGTAGTTAACAAAAGTTAGCAAAATTAAAACACAAACAGATTGTTCTACATTAAATCATTTGAGAGTGGGAGGAAAAAAGTAAGAAAAACAGCAGAACAAAATAAATGCATACTGGCCAAGGGACTGGCTGATACAGGCCAGGATGCCATTTGCCTTCTTGACCACCTGGGCACACTGCTGGCTCCTGTTTAGCCACTGCTGACAGGACCCCAAGAATCTCTTCTCCCCTAAGTCTGAAGCATTGCAAGGGGTTGTCATGGCCAAAGTGCAGCTCCCAGCTCTTCACTCTGTTGAACCTGATACAAGTGGGCTATCTACCCCACTCCCTCTTTGGGGAGAGTAGCCCTAATTCCTATGTGGCCACTTTCAGGCACTTCTGTGGTTTCTAATGCATCAACAACCCTTGAGTCTTTGCTGCTCCATGGATCTCCATCCACCACCTCCACAGAGATGACAGACCAAAGGACCTTGCTAGCACAGGATCCCTTAAACACTGGTATGCCACGCCCCAAGGCTTATCTCTGTTGTGCCTGGCTTTACTCCTTTTCCCCCTCCAAATCTAGCCTAAAGCTCTTTCAGTGAGCCCTACTAACTTCTGGAGATCCTTTTCTCCCCTCAAGACAGGTGTACCTCACCTGTCACCATTAGGCCTCATGTCATGTAAACCAACCCATAGTCTCAAAAAGCCAGAATTCTGCCACGGATACCAGCCAGACAGTGACTGGCTCTTCTGTTTCCTCCCTCATCATTCCCTGAAACTGGGAGACTAGAGAACAATATTTATGTTCCTGATCCCTCAGCAAGTCATCTCAGGGCTCTGAAGTCTTTCTTGATTGCTCTCAGACTTCTATTGAAACAGTTAAGAATAATTAAACAGCTTAATTAAAATCATTCTTTAGGTGTTTGTTCCATCTAGCAAAACACACTTGAAATAAGAAGCCCATCAACTTCCGTAAGAGAAACTGTGATACTTTAAAAAACTACTGTAATGCTAAACAGGTTCCCTAACCTCAGTATAGTTCTAAAGAGCAGCACTGCTTTACATGACCATTTTTAAAGCATCTGTCTTTGAATCAATACCTTATGAAGGTCTTCCTTTTCTTGCCGCAGTACTCTGCATTGTTTCTCTAATCCTTTCAACTTGTGTGTAGAGTCCTCATGTTCTTGTCGAAAAGCCACTGCATCTGCAAGCTGTGCTTCCAGTTTACTTATATCTGTGGATTAATACATATTAAAGGTAACAGGTCAGAAATCAATGCCAATAAAACAAGCAACACTACTCATGCAAATTAGCATCACTTTGCTTGGAAAATCATTTTTTCCCATTCCCACAATTTTAGACTGTTTAAAGTAATTCTGGGGCATTGATACCTCAAAACAATTTTGTTTTTCTCAGTCCCTTTAAAGAAATACTCCCAAAGATTGTGATCTCCAAGTGAAAAAGCCTTAGCACAGGGCTTTGCTTGTTTTTGAGGAATGCAATTTCTAGCCCTTGAAAACATTAAAATAAGCTTGAGCTCTTCCAATTCCAGTTCTAGTAATGTGTGTCCTAAACGGTTTTCATTACGTGACAAAAAAGGCTAGTCAGTCACCAGTGCATTGAGCCAGACAGGCAAGGACTGTTTATTTTCTAGACTAGGTAAGAACTAATAGTCTGGGAAGTAAAAACCATCCTGCACAAAGCAAGCTGTAGACCCAAGTGCCCACATTCCTGACAGTTTATTCGCTCTTTACTCTCAAAGAAATATAAACCTATCTAACTTGAAATTACCACGTTTAAGTGCAAAAAAACCCCAAATCCACTAGCCACCTCTATATACTTCTGCTCTGTCTTAAAACTGGTAAGAAAACAAACTGCCATTCTCCATTTGGTTTTACCTAGTACTTCTTTTAAACAAATAAGTAAGAAATTGCAGAGGGAACGTCTCACTCAGGGTCCACTGACGTCTGTGGTACCAAAAGAAACTGGACCTATGTATTTAGGGATCCCAAACACTGCTGTAAGCTTGAAGCATTATTTCTTTCACAGATCAGCAAAAACTTCTTCCCACCCTATATGAACCAATGCTACTTCTTTTTAAATCACACCATACTCCTAGACTTCACATTTAACAGGACACTGTTGGCTGAAGAGCTAGATAAACCTGAACCATTTGCAGAAGTAGCACCTTAATCTTAACTATTTTTAGATTCAAACCTAATGTCAGAATACACAAGAATAGCCTTTTTTGGAATGATAATCTGTGTAGGAGAGCTGCACTGATTTTTGCAATGCTTACACCTATAAAAGGGGTGTATTGCCAAACTAATGTAGAAAAAAATATTTTTAAAAAATCAGCATCAGCAACTCAGCAGTTGAACGCACATATGCTATACTACAGGCCCCTATAAGACTCTGAGTCAAGTCATTAGGATTTAAAACTAACATTTTGTTTATCACTGATTCCCACTTAAAAATTAGGTGCTAACATGAGGTTTATATGGATAAACTAATACAATTGTCAAGCAACAGATTTTCAGTGATATGGATGAGTCAGTCTTCCCTCAGGACACATGCCAGTATTTGTTTTTCTGCAAAGCTCAGGGCTTCCTAATTAATGCATCACCAAACAGAAACACAAAGGGAGCAGGAGCTCAGAAATATTTAAATGTGAACTATTATTATACCTCCTCCCATCTATTCCCTTATGTTACTAAAGAACAACCAGACTTCTCTGTCTCTTACACCTGCCTCCAAGTAAAACCCCTCCAAAACAATGCTCTCCCCAAAAAAGAGGAGTCAGAGAACAGAATCATCTGAGGTTTTTAAGGAAACAAAACATCACACAAAATATTTAACTGAATCCATTCACACAATTCATTGTGCTCTAGACTTCTCATGCTAGTATATGCTATCAGGCCAAGCAAGTGAAAGAAGCAGTCAAGCACTCATCTGGAAAAACTGAAATGCCTCCAAATATTGAATAAGGCTTTGTTTTTTAAGTACCTCTAGAACACTACTTCTACTTATTGCAAAACCACAGTACATCATCTTACTAGGAGTAGCAAAATAAATTGCATTACTAAATTACCATGCCAGAGGCTTACCTGTTAATTTGTTCTTCAACCGTTCAATTTCTTCATTTAATTTTTTAATCTCTTTATCTCGGCTTGTATTTACTGTAACACACACTGGACCTTGGAGGCTCTGCACTGTCTGTGTTGATTCTTAAAATCAGAAAAGAAAGGAAAATATTTTCGATAAAATATGTTCCAATGACCAGAACTAAGAATCCAAACAAATATAAACCACTAACCTTGCAGTTTTCTGTTCAAATCCTGTTTTTCTTGTTCTAATTTCCGTATTTTCTTTTCATAGCCTTCTATTTGTGAAGTGTTCTTTAAGTCACGTTGTACATCTGTATCTTTGGTTACAGTATCAGACTGCATCACACTCTTTAAAGTGCCTCTATCAGATAAAGAGCTGAAAACAATTACACAAGTTAGAACATTTTAATAAATACTCACAGCAGTCTATAGCAGTGACATGCTGGGATTCCACCAAATAGGTACCTTAAATTTAGAAGAACAATTAGTACAGTAATTGTTACTGTAGAGACAACTGTCAGGGTAAAGTTATTATTCCCTAGCTACTGTCCATGCTGCTGCAGAATTAAGATACCTGCATGCAGGACTCTAGTGATGCAGACACACATTCACTTTACAAATTGTATAAATGACTGAAAATGTTAACTCTCCCATGCCAAAGGTTACTATTACCTGGCACAAAAGGAAGCAGGTAAGCATACCTGCACTGAGACAGTTGAGGGACAAAGATGGATTTCAGCAAAGGCACATGATCTCACTCTGAAAAGGATGAGATGTGTGTTTTGGGTTCATGAGGTAACAAACTCCATCAAAGAAAAATAACGTTGGAACAAACAGGACAGAATACCTTAAGATCAGAGACAAGCACGTGTTTAAGAGATCTCAGGTCAGGTGGAGGCCATTTCAAAGATGTGCAAAGTGAGTCACTTTGTGCACACTCAGAACCCTCCATGTTAACTTGGCCTACCAGTAGGACATTAGAGCAATGAGATAATCCTGGACAGCTCCTGGCAGATGTCCAAGGTGGACAATACTTGCTCTCAAACGGGTAATGCAGGAATAGCAAGCTTATACCCAACTGCAATTAACACATCTAGTCCCTTAACTTCCTTTCATTTCAAATAGATAAAATATTAAATACAAAATTGTCTTATATGGGTAAGCATGATCAAAATATGTTCAGACGTTCGAAGGAAAAAAAAAAAAGTACAGATGTTCATCCAGAGGATATCAACCTTTTCACATGTTTATAAAAATAAGAATTTCCTAGAATTAGCTGCAATTGGGAAACAAGTTTAATGAAGAACATATCCTCTGCTTACCTATCAGTTGTGTATGTAAACCCAACGAATGGTAAATGCAATCCAGAAAAGCCTGTATGAGAACTTGGTGGCACCACTTCCTGCATGAAAATAACATGCATGAAAACACAAAAGAGAACCCATACAGAGTGAAAGGCATTTGATTGAGCCTCAACAGCTAAAAGAGAGACAGCTAATGGAAAGACTTCTCTTACTATACCAACTGACACTTGGCAGTGATGCTCCATTGTCCCTGAACAAGCTTTATTTTAGATTAGGTCACTTATTATAATGACCTGAATTTAGGAGTCTCTTGAACTGGTACTCGAAAGGGCGGCATTTCAAAGAGTTCACAATGCAGCCACTAAACGAAAACCTGAAATTTCAAGTTCCTAATTATAAGTGACCTGGCAACAAAATGCATGCTGTTAAGTTTTAGTATTCTAGTTACTGTTAGACATGTAATCAAAAAACGTGCCAGAAGCATTTCATTTCTTGGAATACAAGCTGATGAACAAATCACCACAAAAGCTCTCTACTCTTCCTGACACATTTGCAAACCATGACACAACAGCAATGGAGGAGCAGAACACTGATGTTCCCTACTCCAAAACCCAACCTTCTGTTATTCAATTGAGTGGAGCAATAGCAGTGTGAGTCATCTCACCTGGACAGTTGTGACTGCAAGCTGCATGGAGAAGGTATGTGTATTTGTAAAGACAGATTTTTTTTTCACCTTTGAGAAGGAATAAATTCAAATACTAGCTTGTAAAGGTAAACTGAAAGGGCAACTAAGGGTTGGTTTTTTTTCCAAGTTAACTCTGTTTTAACTTTGACTGATCATGTAACAACAGTGCATTTTCGCAAGTGCTACCACTCAGAAAAGCAGCTCATGATTTCTGATAACCCAAATTACCAAAGAGATTAAAAACCTGAATTTTTCATATTTGAAGTGACTTATTTTTCATCTCTCACATTATTTATTTTGAAATAAGTTCTCACTACTACCTTACAATGTAGCAAGCTTGTACAATTCCATTAGTAATATTTAAAAACAAAGACTCACTGGATTTCTTAGTACATCATCATCTACATCAAAGTTTGAGGTGTCAGAAGGACTGCTAACTTCTGGAATATAAGGTGCTTCTAGGTTTCGGATGTTATCCCAATTAAGTCCTTCAAAAAATGCATGCGACTTAAAATCCTCTATTCCATTCTGTCCCAGCCTACGTTCCCTGCTGCAGATAAGTCTCTGAATAAGATCTTTTGCTTCTTCAGATACATCTGTAACATGGGATGGAAACTGAAATCGTTCCTACAAAACAAAACAAGTAAGATAAAGTTTTAGGGAAGGAATCCATTCTTTAACTTCCAACAGTAGTTTCAAAAAGAACATGCTAAATTACAGCAATAAAACT
The DNA here is from genome assembly GCA_013396655.1 of Campylorhamphus procurvoides. Taxonomy (NCBI): domain Eukaryota; kingdom Metazoa; phylum Chordata; class Aves; order Passeriformes; family Dendrocolaptidae; genus Campylorhamphus; species Campylorhamphus procurvoides. The sequence continues at coordinate 282,140 of WBMV01002488.1, forward strand.
GGAAATGAATAGTCAAATACTATTCTAGGTCCAGCGAGCAGTGACAGAGCACAATTCAATACATTCAGTGATAGTTTCTGTCTTAAAATGGATTTTGGGGACAAGAAATAATTTTTCAATTTCTTTAATACAGATCTGTTTTAAACTGACTGTGATTACAGTAACTCTGTCAGGAAAAGTAAACTTTTTTTAAGACATACAGGAATTTTAACACAATATATTAAAGATCATACAATAGAGGCAGACCCTCACTGGTATTCTCACATTGATCTCCTGAAGATGTACTCCTTGAGATTTAATTAATCTCAACTCTCAAAACCCCATGATGGTAGTTAATTCTTTAAATGTTGTTATATTTAAAGACGTATTGTTCTAATTTATAGGTGAAACACCTGTTTTTCTTACCAAAATGTTATTTACATTTAGAAAATACATTATTATAAACAAACATAAGATGTAAAAATTGTAATTACCACTAAAAACTGAAATTACTCGAAATAGAAAAAACCAGAAAACGTTTATTTGTACTACTACCACTGTATTGTCAAAAAGAGCTTTTTGGTTGGGCTTTTTGTTGGTTTGGTTTAGTTGTTTTCCAGTAAAAGACAATAGGATATTTATATATATAATAGAACCACAGAATGGTTTGGGTTGGAAGAAACCTTAAAGGTCATCCTAGTCTCAACTCCCCTTTCATGAGAAGGGATGCCATCCACTAGATCAGATTGCTCACATGTGTATAGATAAATATATATTTATATATAAACATATCTTTATAATACAATTTTTCAAGTTTAAAAATCAGATCGTTAAGGACCAAACCAGCATAAATGAAATTACACTTTAAAACTTCCAACGAAAAACATACAATCATATTGATTGTGTGTCCAAATGAGATTAGTTTGCAGGATAGCAGCTTCAAATTTCCTCCCAAGTATTTCAAGAGTTGGGGAGCCAGAGTTCACATAAGTTACATTTGCAAGCAGTTAACTCATTGAAGGAATTTAAGCACTAGAGATATTAATATTCATCACAGCAAGGGTGTCAGCTCTGGCAAGGATTTCATGTCTTATCCATCACAGTCTCACTGTGAGAGTCCAACACTCAGCACCCAGTGAAGTGCACTCATCCTGGGGGAAGAAAATGCAATAATAACCCTATTGGAACAGCTTCTGGCTACTGAGGATGACTGTGCACATAAACACATCCTTCTAATACAGATCTTGAAAGGACACTGTGAGTGAACTGTTTTATTCTCACTTTCTAATGTTCAAAATGCAGCCACAAGTTCCAACCCTTCTCTACCATTCTGACCCTGGGCAACCTCCCTGACTTCATGTTCTTCATGCAGCTCAAGTTCACATTTCACTATCCACTTTCACTCTAGGCAACTCCTCCCACCCTCAGGTTCTTCATGCAGCTAATGTCTACACTGACTGATTTGCCTGTTGCATTTTTGGTACTGTTATCAGCGTGACAGAAAATGTGCACAGCTGTGTAAATAATGCATCACTTCATTTCTCCTGCACAGTCCAGAGGAAACTCATTGGGCATAACACCAGAGTAGGTTTTGATTTTGTAATGACTGCTTAGATTTTCCAACAAGAACATCAGCATGTAGAGAAAAATTTCAATTTGCCAAAGAATTAAATTTCTGCAGTTCAGAGAACCAAACATTCCTAAAACCAGAACCAACACAACATGACTCTAAAACACTGTGAAAAAGCAAAGAACTAGTATCACTTCAATATTTTCAAGTGAAAAGTTTATCTGCAAACATTATAAATTCAGTGAAAACAGAAGAGGTGTAATACAGCTCTTACTTCATGGTTCATAATCTTCCCATAGGTTTCCACTAGTGACTCTGCATAGAAGGGTGTTTCCCCATAGAGCATTTCATACATGCAGACACCCAGTGACCACCAGTCACATTCAGGCCCATATTTCCCCATTCCATCTTCCATCGCTTGCAGTATCTCAGGAGAGATGTAGTCAGGCGTACCCACTGCTACTGATGACTGTACCTTGAATACAAAGCAAACATAATTCTCCTAAGTTTTCAGGTTTTCTCAAGCAACCTTTTTAACTCACACACTGGTTTTTCTGGCAAACAGAGACATTAGGATGTGATTCTGGAGAAGGAAGAGATTTATAAATTCCCAGCAACACAACAAAGGAAATATTAAGAAAGTAACAAAGACTGAAAGTCTACTGCTACGTAAAATCAGTTGGTATGTTTTATTCTGAAGACAGCAGAAACCCAAAATAATCTTAGCTATTGTGAAAGCAGAAAGACAAAATATGTTTTGCCTTTATGTCTGTTTATACTTAAAAATTGCAATTGGTTGCCAGAAGTTGAAATGAAAAATGAATAAGTAGGGAGATCAAGTCTTACACCTGAATTTTACAGTTTCATTTGAAGATCACAAATCAAGTTCCTTGGATAAGGTTTATTATGTCAGAAATCAGTCAAATGTTTATTGCCTGATGTGTAACTTGATACAATACAGGGGGGTAAGGAGGGGAATGGCCCTGTGCCCAAGTAGTGGGGAAGTCCTGACCATGAGGGGAGTGGCAGAGCAGCTCAGACCTCCAGGAGTGTGTTCTCAATTCCAATGGCTCCTTCATTTTGCATTTTAATATCGTAAAGCCTTGGCAGGCATTTTATAATAGAGAATGTCACCAAGATGTGAGTTTGTGCCAAAATCAGTGAATGATGCTGCACGCCATGCTTTGGCAGGTCTGACACCCCTGGAAGTGCCCTAAACTAGGCAAAACAAACAAAAACATCAAGCATAATTTAGCTTTTAGAGGTATATCCAATCTGGTATACAAGATGGCAAACTACCATCATGTTGCTGTTCCCTTTGTCAAAGGCATATAAAGCAAACTGCTTATTAATTATAGATTCAGACAATCATTTAGGTTGGGAAGGAATTTAAGATCATGATGTCCAACTGTTAACTGAGCACTGCCAAGTCCACCTAAACCATCTCCCTATGCATCTTCTCAATACCTCCAGGGATGGTGGTTCCACATTTGCCTGTGTCTAAGTGCTGTGGCAGGTCACTGACCATTCCCCCTTGGATTACTGGGGCTTCATTTCTGCTCCCCATCCCTGTCTTCCAGCCCACAGGGCTGGTTACCTGGAGAACAACTGGTCTTACTATTAAAGACTCAGGCAAAGAAGACATTAAGTACCTCAGCCTTCTCCTCATCCTTTGTCACTACATTTTCACCCACATCCAAGAGAGGATGGAGATTCCTCTTAACTTTTTTTTGTTTTTTGTTAATGCATTTATGGAGACATTTTTATTGTCTTTTAAGGAAGTAGCCAGATTAAATTCTAGCTGGAGCTTAGTTATGTCCTCATTTGGGATGCCTTACACTTAAGCCCATCATGGCTTTTAGGTTCTCAGTCACATGTGATTCTAACACATAAATAGTATCAAATTGATGTCCTTTTTTAATAACAAAGGTCTTTTAGATAGTTCATAAAAATCTCATGAGAACTCAAATGGTCAGTAGGAAGAAAGGTGAAAAATAGAAAAATACAGCAAAGGATAACTAAGTTAGAAGACTGTAAAAAAAGGAGATGAAGACATCAGAAATGTGTTTAAGTATGTTGAGTTTCTTCCTACAATTTTGAATTCCCTCAATTTTTAGCATGTCAGAAAGTTTACAATATACCACATCCTTGACGCACGCTGATTTCTTATCTCTTTAAGATCAGCAACTCACTTAAAAAGTCTCACTACCAGCTACCCAATTAAATTTTGCTTCATACATACTGTGCCATCTTCACTCATTTTCAGACAGGACCCAAAGTCTGCCAGTCGTATGTGGCCATTCATGTCCAAAAGAACATTATCAGGCTTTATGTCCCTGTTAGAATAGAAAGAAGTGAAAAGATTTAAGCATGTAGCAGAAGCTCTGCTTGTAAAGATTAATCTTGCATCAGAATAACACAGAATTTTAGGTTAGATATCCATTGATGCAAACTTTTTATTGTACTATTTATTACCCTTTCCTCCTGCTCAACTTCAAATTTTTCCCACAATATTGAAGCTGAAGACAACTAAAGAGTATATTAAATTAATTTGGTCCACCAAGTAATCACATTTTATTTCATGACTTTGCACTGAAATTCACACGAAGTATCAGTAAAAGATCAATCATTCAGACATTCAGGTGTTGTTGGTTTGGTGTTTTTTGGTTGGTTGTTCGTTCATTGGGTTAGTTCGGGTTTTTTTGTTTGGGGTGTTTTGCTATCGTGTTTGATTTTTTTGCAAAAATTAATAGCCTTAAAATATCCGAAATTGTTTTAAGAGTACCTAGCCAATATGTTGGGAAGTTGGCAAGAAAGCAAGAGGGAAGAACAAGTGCAGGAAGCAAAACCAACTCACTTATATACCAATTCTGCAGGCTAAAAAGGAGAAAATCCATGTCTTCCAAGGTAAGATTTGCCAGTCTCCTTTCATTACTTTGCCAACAATACCCGGTTTTGAAATATTATTTTTCTATCTGCACTAGCAGAAAAAAAAAGATAACCAAGCCAATCAATGTGTTGATTTGGGGGGGGGGTGTGTGTGTGTGTGATATATATTGTGTTTCTTCAAATAATACTATCAACTAGTAATAAATAAAATCACATGTACTTTACCTTAACCCACCAGTCTTGTTGCACAATAAAATCCTGTATTTCTTTTCAAATGTGAAGTACCAAATGCCACTACATGTGCTCAAAAACTTAAATACTGTACAACACCTTCAGCTTAGTCTTTGAGGAAGAGACTAGAAACATTAGGAGTAAACAAAAAAAACCTGCTCTAGTATACCTTGCTACCTAGATGTGGAAGCTGACAGTGTCTGATTTTTAAGATGCTGAATTCCAGTTTCACACTAAAGGAGTCTTTGAGAGAGAAATCATGATAGGTTTAACAAAGGGTCCTCATATGTGTAAAAATCCTGTCAACCTTGTACACTTTTTCAACACGAACTTGAGTTAACCTTTTTTAACCAAGGGCTAACTTTCTGAAATTAATTGCTGAAATGTCACTAATACTACTGCTAATTAGCAGGATTAAATAAAGAAAATTCTAATCTATGCCTGTCAACATAAATTTAAATGCGTATTTACTTGTGATAATGTACAAAAATATGTGCTAAGAAAATCAGACTATGTCACTATGCTTTCCCAATAAATTCATTAACAATTTTTTGTTGTTAAATTTATTCTATACGTTCCAGTCCTAAATGCTGTCAACATTTCCTTACAGTCGAGCTCAGTAGCTGCAGGGGACTGTGAAAGCTGATATACAAATATACACTAATTTGTTTGCTTTTTAAAGAACACTGCTCACAGTGCCATTTGCATCATGAGCCAATCTCACGCAGCACTTCCCTGCTTCGCAAGCAGATCTCACTTGCCTCAGGGACCACTACTGCTGTTCAGAAAGGCTTAGTGCCTCATCTCTGAGTCCACTGTTTCCTATCTACAGCTAACAGGTCATATAAGCCTTTAAAGGGTCCTTGAAACCCTCTCCAGAGCAATCATGCTTCTTTCTAATCCATTCCAGTTGCCAAGCAGTTATTTCTTGGGGATTCATACATCTCCTATTCAAAGTGTATGTTTTGGCCTCAAAGCCATCTATTCCTGTTGCCACAGCAGACATTCACTCAGTCCCATCAAAAGATGCAGCTGGTCAGTGAGTCAGGCCACCTTCCTCGGAAATGGGTGCAATGTTGCCTCTGGTGAACTTCTCTGAGGCTGTAACATTTTTAAATCCCCACATATTGTCCACATTTACTCACAGGAGTTTATTACAGAGTTTACATATCTTTTTAATTTTTAAAACAGCAAAGTCCAAACAGAAGCCTTCAAAGCATTACAGCCTGAGAATTCCCTGTGCTTTTAAAACATTAATTGTAAAACTACTACAAACTACAACGTAAGTTTACACAATGGTAGCCACTGATTCAGAACACGTATCTTGTGTACAAAAACAATTAGACTGGCACATGCCAACTGATTACAAAAACTGTTTGGGAATGACCTCAGGTCATTCATCAAGTAGATGCACTGATGTTATCATGGGCTCACTGTGCATAAATTTTTTAGAATGTCTAAACATGTGTAGAAAGTTCAAACCATTTCAAACTGCTTCAGACTTCTAGGCTGGCTTGGATAAAAGCAGATAAATATTCATTAAGTGAATCGAGAATAAGTCAAGGACTCTGATTAAAAATAGAAGCTTCGGTAAAAGGTTAGTGAGATAAATGTCAGTGCTTCTAATATCAATCCAGCAAAACTTGATATTTAAAATGTAATAGCTTATACAGTTATCCTACAGGATACAGAAAGCATGTACCCGCAGTAGTTTGCCTATGGCTACCGTGATCATTTGTATACATACCACTATCTTTAGGATTAACTTCATACAACTGTACATGTATTTTTTGCCAAATGAGATGGTATTTTACCTGTGCACATAATGCAGTTCATGTATGGAATGTATAGCAAGCACCATTTCACCAATGTAGAACCTAGCCATATCTTCTGGAAGCTTGTCTTCAAACTTACTGAGAAGTGTCAGCAAGTCACCACCAACGTAGTAGTCCATCACTAGGTACTGAAAACAGAGAAATAAAGCAGTCAAGTACTGAGAGAAAGCTGGTAAGAAAAAACCCCTAAAGTTCTTCAGTTAACCCCTGAAAAATACTCTTCACTGTTTTTTTTTCTACATCTGTGAAAATAGTCTTCTGTTTTAACTTTATTTGCTCTCTTAATGTAAAAAGATACCATATTCCTTTAATAATCACAGTAAGAATGACATATCAGCATTTAGGTCTTACTATAAAAAACTCTGAGAGATGATGGAAGTTAAAAACAAGTATAGTCAAAACCAATATCTGATGCAGCTTAGTCTAAAATATACATTTCACTACTACTTTTAATTTTGGTGTAATTTCAGTACTACTAGTCATTCCAAATGTGGCACTTATCACATCAACATCTTTAAATACTCATCTTGGCACATTTTGCATCATGGATGCATAAAAGCTGGCAGGAGCTTGATGACACTATACATTATGGATGCCCATGATAAGCCAAAAGCACTGTCAAGCCAGAGGCACTAAAGTGAAAATTTAAAAATTGAAGATTAATGGTCATTTGAATATATTTTAGTGAAAAAGTAAACAGCCTCCTAGGCCAATGAAGCATTACCCTATTGAGGGAAAGGAGCAATACTGGCAGGGTAACATGAAAGAAAAGGACTCATGTATGCTATTTGTTTCTCATAACATAAAACAAGGATTACATTTTAGTTATTTTCTAGCAATATCCACCTAAATCCAGACCATCACTTCAAGTATAATTACTTTATCTAGTAATACCAGTCTTGAGCTATTTTGTTCTGTGCTTCTCAAAATAATGTGATATTTGGATTTAGGACTAACTTGGCTTATTCTGGAGTTGAGTTTCTAAAGCAGTTATCTTTCTCCTCAAAGTAAAGCAACCCAGAATCCACTGTCCCTGACACAGATTTATCTTCCACAAGGGAAGCAAATTAAAGAAGATAGGAATGCAAAGAAATATAAAGTGCAATACTAACCATTTCCTCATTATCTTTTAGTGCAAAAGATTAAGTCTGAAAGGCGTAGGTTTTGATTTTGATATTTTTCTCCATCTTGTTCAAATTACAGCTTAATCTGATAGGCAAATTTTATCACTTATGTCAAAATCAATTGGCGTGTAATGCACCAAACAATTTTAAGATACCATGAATACCGTACACACGCAACATTTATGTTTGAAAACAAAATGCTACAGACAGGAACTATCAATCTTCTAAAAGGGATATTGCCTTCAAGTATTTTCTCTCTAATTCAAGGCAAAGAGACCTTACAGCATCTTCTGTGGAAAGTGAAATATCCTGACTGTCAGAGACAAGGTAATTCACTTCCCTCAGCTCCCAAAACATTTGTAACTCAACAAAAACTCAGCGGACACATGAAGTGAGGCATTGGATCAGAGAAAGATGATGTGACTTCTTCTATAAGAAAGTCAAATTCTATTCATCTTTCAAATCACAACAATCTACTTGCCAGGAGGTGCTTCTCCATTCATATGGGGTTAAAATAAAGGCTATTCTGATGGTGAAATCCAGAGGTACTGCATTTCTTCCAGGGAAGTGACTACGTCAAACAGGGTGAGAGTAGTTCGAAATCAAAGGAAAAAAGGATATCAAAATACTCTTATGAGTACTTGGAAGCCTTAAAGAGGCTGACAAACACACATGTCCTTCACCATGACTGAGACTGGGAAAGAAAATGAACAGATTTGAATCTGTAAGAGATGGAAAACTTCAGATCCTATACAAGTTTCTAATATTAATGGACTATGTTTCACCTACATTGTATCTGCTTCAGCAAAATCTTGACTCAAGCTGCCTCTATGAAAGCTTTGTAAGAACCAGAAAAAAGCCATGCTAGCATTTCCATGTAATGTCATTTAAGAGCTGTCTGTTTAGAACACAGTAACGTATGGTATGTTTGCTTCAAAGGTTTTAAAAATACAGAAGCAGAACCGGAAAATGAAATCAAGAACATACATATTTCATGGAATTTTGTATTTCTTGCTTAAATATAAGTTCTTCATTACCAAATGCTCTATTAATATTAAATAGAGAGAATAAAATCCTAGTTACTTTCAGACTCTTCAAGGGGCAGGTACTAATTTTCTACTTTAACACCTTACTTTCTCTTTGTCTCATTCTGAACCCTTTGTCATGCAGCCAGAAAAAGCAAAGCCCGAGGTGTGGGAAGACACCAAGGCTTTCTCTTTGCTTCTGGGTTAGCTTATGTGGTTTTGCATTTAAGAATCCTTACACATAATGCACAAACACCACTGTGAGGATATACTGGAACCTAGATTTCTCTTTCAGAGGGCCAGGCTGGAAAACAAAGCTCTGTGTTCTGTTCTTATTTTGTTCTCAGCTTTGTATTCCATTCTGTAAGGATCATGTACAAACAGCACAACTTAAAAGTACACCAAATCTGCCCAAGTTCTGTAACAAGGCAGCACTCTCCAGGATGAACAAAAATGTGACTATAAAATTCTTCAAACTCAGAAGATAATCAAATAGAGATCTTTTAGCCCCTGGACAAGTACTAGATGGTATGGAAGAGAAACTTCTGTCCAGGTTTTTGGATGACTTTATTTCCTGACGTGTTTCACCTTCTCTTCATGCATCATTTACAACAGTGACTGAGATGCAGATCCACTCCATCTGTAAACACCAGACATTTACAGGAGATAGATGCTGAGTAACAGACCAAATTGGAAGGCAGCATCTCAGCACATGCAGAACCAAACCTCAGGCAAGCAGAGAATCTGGGGGCTTTGGCTGCCGGGCAGAGCTGTTGCTTTCTTAGATAGTGGATCTTAAATTACATGCTAGATGTCTACATTTTGTTGTCAGGTGAAACTTCAACATCCAAACGCCCCCGGGAACTTCGAGAAAACAAATGTATTTATATTGACACAGCTTGCTTGGAACTGATTTGTGTAAGATGGTATTAGACACACTAGATCCCCCTCCATACTGTCATTACTATCACTTGCTATGCTGCACAGTTAACAATTTTTTCTTAGGTAGCTCCATTCTTACAAGCTATTTGGAAATGCAAACAGGATGCTTTAGGTTATTTTTATGCAAGTCTAAAGGTTGTTTGGTTCTGAGGGAATTTGAAATTATAAGCTACCATAACAAGGCAGTGCCAGAGGTAACTAAACTGTGAGAGATTGGAAATCTGTATCTATCACAAACTGTTCAATGGAAATAGCCTGTAACTGAGGGCCTAGTCCATGACTACCTATTTCTTACAACGTGCTTGTTATTTTAAAAATATTTTAAATATGACAAAGTAATGTGTTTTGTTTCAGCATCTGTGGAAATGTTTGAGTATTTTCTAACTCTTGCTTAGTTCCTGAACTCTTTGGCAGTCTTTTATCAATACATTTTTTCTTATTTATATTCATGGCTTGCTACTTTGGTACTAGGTAAAAAGTGTTAGGAAGGTGGAAACTTTCACGGTACAACTGTCAGTTGATACAGAAGTAGCAGCTTTGCAAATCTGGCCTCAAGTAGGCGCAGAGAAGCTGTATGGTTCAGTATATTGCAGAATGTGGGGCTTCACTGACTTTGCTTCTAACCAGTAATCTCTTAGTATTCTGTGACTAAGGTAAACAGAACTTATATGTTATAGTTCTGGTAACCCACCATTAAAAAATGTCACAGGAGTATGGACTTCCTTCATAAATGGTTGCTAAAGTCTCTCAGTCTACTGAGATGATCAAACTGCTGATTTAAAATCATACTTTATAAATACTTTTAAGAAATAGGCCTTTTTCCCCCTAAGGCATTTAAAATACCAACATTTTAAAAACTTTTGCCAGTTTTAAATGAAATCTTACTTCAAAAAACATTCTGAAAGTTTAAAAATAAAATAAAAATATTTCTTACTTTCACAGAGTTAACACCTCAAATTATTTAATTGCAACCTTATCCAAAATATTAAATTTGAATGTGATATTTTTTATGCAAGGGTAGATTACTTAATTTAAAATGCCTAACTAAAGCTCTATATACATTACTATACAACTTTCTCACTCTCCTGGAGTTACAGTCAGTCCCTTTGAAGCTTTTCTTCAAGGAGAAAACCAGAATGTTGAAACACTGCTGCGAGGCATGAGGTGGACTGATCTAATGCACTCATGTCCTCAAAATAAACCAAAAATAAAGTTCTTTCACAACCTAAAGCTTTTATTAGCAGATGAATCAAACATACCAAATAGTTCTCATCTTGAAAGGCATAGTGCAACGTAGTAATCCACTGACAATCTCCATTCACCAAGACGTTTCTCTCCTCTCGGAAGCAAGCTGTCTAAAGGAAGACGGGGGGAAAGCCACTGTCAACATCAACAAGCAGTTTTCACAGGATGAATATATATGGATGTTTTAAGGGATTATTTCAAATTACTGAACAGAGGTCTCTATTCATTGGAATTCAGTCTGCACAAGTGACAAGCCAAGGAATCTCTGCAGGCATTCAGTCATTCTAATCCTGACTGCAACTTTAAAAAAAACAACAAACCAAAAAACTCCAACACAAAACACCGTCCTTAAACACCAAACAGCCCACAAGCCAATTCAAGTCAACATTAAATCTTTGTTTCATAAAGTATTTTTAAAAGCCAAAAAATGGTAACTTGTCACTGCCATCTGTAGTAGAAAGATAATGGCTCTAGGAAAGTAAGTCTGGTTCTTCTGATAAAGACCTTTATGGAAACAGTTTCATGTATACTTTTATTACATTACAGTCCCAGTTCCAGACACTGCTAACACATTATAGGAAATAAGCAGATTTTACTATTACTGTCTTATCTTTGTCCAGTATAATACATTTTCATTTTCAATAATCTTTACTTCAAACAGCACACTGCAACACTTCAGAGAAGCAAGCTCTGTGTAACAGGTTTTCTTAGCATCTTTACATAAAACCAACTTTCATAAACTTCAAGCGAGTCCTCCTTAATAAAAATATATTAATGTTTTTATTGGATCAAAACCATCAAGGCACAGACCTTGGGATTCTTCCACTACTCTCAGTTCAGAGAGGCATTATCAGGACATTCAATAGCTGCAGATACAAGTGTTCAGATTCTAGACAAGAACTGACCTTTTTTTTCTTTTTTGTCATTGCCATTTGTTCAAATGTCTTAGAAAATTTACTATGGAAAAACGGCTGGGAAGCCCAAGTCTTATTATATACTGATTGCACCTTATAAAGGTATCTTGACCATTTTTCCTTCAAAGGAAGCAAAATTCAGTTTACGTTTCTCCTGAAGACGACCATGCTGTGGTCACATTGTAAAGTTAGTAATCACTGGTGCAAAGAGACGTAAATTGTGATTAAATGCTGAGTAGTTTAACAGTTTATGAATGTGAGACCAAAGTATCGCTCTACAAAAAAGTTTGGCAGATACAGCAGCTCCAAGTAATCCTATTCCCTTCCCGCAGCACCAGAGCACAGCCCTGCTCAGATCTTCTGGCACCACGATGAGGGGAGGCTGCCAACACAGAAAACTAGTTTGTTTATTTTCAAAGGCATCAGTTCCTTGATCCAGTTCACTGTGCAACCTCAAATAGCAAGGGAATGTTATGAACACTAAAAACCCAGTAATGCTGCTGAACACTTTGCATCATGAATCCAGAGTATAAAACTCTCCTTCTCTGCTTACACTAGCTTAGAAGGCCTTGAGATGTGACTTGAAAAACCGTGACAGGCTACCTAATCACCCAGTCAGGACTTATTTGGAACTGTCAACAGTAATATGCTAATGACTATGTATTTTGCTGTCAGAATAATAAATACAAATGGTCCTTATCAACATAAATGGCATGCCAATTTTGCTTGCAACCCATTTATCAGGTGACCAGTGATATTCACAAACCTTTCCTGTATTTTAGTGGCTTCCAACCATATCGGGTTTTTTTCTTGCAGGTAGTATATGAATAAGTAGTATTTAGATAACTTCTAATAAGTCATACACAACAAATATAAACCAGTAAAACAACATGCTTCTCAGACCACTCATACAGTGGCTACTAATGAAACACCTGAAGTCTGCTTTTCAGTGGAACTGCCCATTTAGGAGGCTCCTGCATTCTTGCAGGCTTCACTTTAAAAACTAACAAGTTTTACCACATTGGGGAAATTTTAACACCCAGATGTTGTATGAACTTGATATCCAGGTTATTAAGTCTTGCTTATCCAGAAAAGCCAAATCAAGCAAGCAAACTGAACAGGAAGACAAAGGGGCCCAGCAGAGAAGACAGCTCCTTTACTGCCCTTTGTAGATGTGGAAAATGAGCAGAAAGACAACTTTTTTGGACTGTTACTTACTGTGTGTATTGGGAAAACTACTGCTCATTATACATTTTTCTTGGTGGCCTAACCTCTTCCACCTCATGCCTGTCTGAGACGGTAAGAAGAGTTAGCTGCATGATTTGGAGAAAATTTGGAAACACGTGTCTTCTCAGGACATTTCTACATGCAAAAGTTGCAGCTATTTAGACAGGCCATTTAATGAAGTCCCTTTAAAAATCACTGAAGTAAGCCAGCATATCTGTATTTCCATTAGAGTTTGGGAGATCCCTGCAAACATTCCTGTTTAAAATAATTCTATACCAACCAATGAATTAGCACAGCTGAAGTCTGTCTAGAAAGGGCACCAAACTTCCCTTATACAGGGAAAGGCTTAATGCAGAACCGCTGATGCAGCACAGCCCAGAGTGTGAAATCCCCTGACAGCTCAAAGGAGAGCTGGGGAGCCATTGCTGCTGCTGCCTGTAAAGGAGTGCATGGATGGATGGATGTAGTGTGACTAAATCAGGCAAAGGCAGTGGTGAAGAGGGGCTTAACAGGAGGGAGGAGATTTTATCACAGGAAAAGAGCTGGCACTGACTCACTGAAAGGAACGGAGGGAACTAGGAAGGGCAGGCTGGGGGGAGGAGGTGTCAGGAAAAGGATAGAAGAATGGCACAGGGAAGGGTCAGCAAGCTCGATCCTCGGCTGCTCACCCCTTAACAGAAGTGCTCAAGGACTGATGCACTACATGTACTTTCTCTTCAAATCTATTGCTAATTTCCCTGTTAACTTATGTAATAATACATTTGCCATAAAGTTTTCCTCTACCATGCAAGAGGAATATCTATCCTAAGAAGGTAATTCACACTGCGTATTCTTAGTAGGTCTTTTCCTAGTCTGTGAAGTACCCACCCCCATTTACATTCACACAATTTGTTGTGACAGTGTACATCTCCCTTCATGAAAAAACCCTTAAACAAATTTATCTTCTTAACACGTTTTGTTTTATAATCTGAATCTCTAATTCCAAAATATTTATTTACAATTTCACTAGTTATATAAATCCTGTTACAAACTGTAGAATGCAAAGCTCCTTAATGTATGCTTTCTGAATGGAAGAGAAAAAAGACCTTTTCATAACATTTTTGTATACAGCTGTTAATGTCACAGTAGCACCAATCTCAGCTTTCATATAGTCTTTAACTTGCCTTTACTGTAATAAAAAATCTGGCCAATAAATTCAGAATAAGAACTAGGGCAGACTGTCTGGTAAGCGAATACACAGTAATGCTGAGAACAACAGATGCCTGGAAGGGACTGTCAGACTTGATTGCATTAAAACAGCTTAAGGGAAAAAAAAAGGAAAAAGAATGAAGCTCCTATGCTCATGAAATAATTCTTCCTAATCTGGAAGACCTTCAATGTAATCTTCCTAATGTCATTTCAAAAATTTGGTGTGTTAAAAAAAACATATTACTTACCTCTGCCCTTTTAAGCATTTCCCATTTATTTAGAATTTTCATTGCATAAATGCGCTCTGTACACTTCATTTTAACAACAGCAACCTGAAATAATAAGGTATTTTTATTTAACAGAAACATGGTCAGAAAAATACAGTTTTCAAACAACTCAATACTCACACAAAAGCATAGTCTGAAAAATACAGTTTTCAAACAGCTTAATGTTCACAAATCAATAAAATAAGTTACGAAGGAGTCATCAGTGATCAACTGACACATTGATAAACTACAGCTTGAGTCTCTGCTCCTTCTACATTCCTCCTACATTAATACTATTTGCTTGATGCACCATGTGTGGTCAAGTGCTCCTGATGAAGTACATGGGGGATGACACAGGAGGAGCATGAAGCTTTTCATATGAAGATGTGTAGTAAAGCTGCATTGTTTCTCAAGAACAAGTGGGGCTTGTAGCCAGGCCTGCAGCCAACAGGGCAACATTTAAAAGGGCAGCCTGAGAAAACAAGAAAGGCTGCTGTCAATAGAAATACACTACATTTGACTAATTTGTTTTCACATTTCAGGTCTCAGAAACTTGAAAGATATTTGCAAATTAGCATGCTTTTGTGCACTGTATGCAGATGCTTTAAAAGAAAAAAAATCATTTACTTATTCACAATTTTGCTTGAAGCATTTCACTCTGCATCTTGTGTATTAGCTTTGCTTACACTGATCTATTATGAACAGTAGCTGTGCACACAGCTGTAACAGTGGAAGAAAAAAACCCAGAATAATACAAAAACTTCAAGGCTTAGGAATGCAAAGACTTTATTTTGACCAAGACTTGTATTCTCTAAGACCAAAACTAATTCATCTTGTGGTAAAGCCATCATTTCCACAAACTTCTTCCAGCTGGCAAAAGAAAAACAGGCATCATGACTAAGACGGCAACATTTTCACAGGACTATACATGGACTGCTTGAATATTTCTATTCCTTCTCAGCTCATCTCTATTTCAGAAGCAGAAAACCATTGCTTCCAACAGAGCTTGGAATAGCTGTGTGAAAAGTAACAGGAATGACATCAGCTCGCCTCTTCTGCTACTTAAAAACTCTTATCTACAAAGGATTCAGGAACAGCAGCTTGGAAGATGAATCTGAATATAAAAAAAGGTTGGAATAGTGCGTCAAGCAGAGCAACCCTATACAAAGCTGTAAGTCTTGAAGAGGGAAGAGGGAATCATAATACTTCCCTGCACCTTGCCAGTAAAGAAACTCCAGGTAAGGGGTGGAGGACTACTGCGTCTCCAGGAACACAGGAGTGGGATATCCACGTTTGGACAGACATCTCACCCTGCAGGTGAATACCAAAGCCTTCCACCTCTCAGTGAGTGAAGCTCCACTCACCAGGTCCTACAATGGACAACAGCACCTTGTACACACCTGCACAGTCATGTAATAGGGTTCTAAAAAAAGGTCTCACAGGTATCTACAGCAGGAAAGACATGGGAATCTGGCCCTAAACACAGCTGGGAAAGGCACAGCACTAAGAAGCAGGTTCTGGAAGTGATGCAGAATATCCACAGCTACATTACAACCCCAGCATCTCCTGGCCTACAAGCACCTCCTGCAGACACTTCTCGTGCTGCAGGGGAAGGATGAGCAAGACAAGAATGTCTCAACCAAATACACAAGTTTCCTTGGCACATATGAAACTGTTCAACACTGACCTTCAGCAGTGGCTTAAAATGTAAACAGCCTTGCTCCTTGCCTCATCACAGCTAAAAGTCATTGCAACAACCTCTCTTCATACATTAAATTGGGTCATTACCCTGATCCAGCTGAAAGCACACTCTAAGTCAAACAGCACATTAAAAGCTTTGAGAAACTGTAAGATGCTGACATTACCCACTACACTTAAACCGTTCCAGGCAGAATATGAGTACTCAGGAAAAGTCCCCACCTCCAGGGCGGGGACAGAACAGTGCAAATGTCACCTGCTGCAGAGGAACAAGCAGAGGAACCCTCTGGGGCAGATGCAATTTTGCACATGTAACTCTGCAAGCCCTGGAGTAGCAACATTCAAATTTTACTAGAACACAACACTAGAACTGCTCATCCATTTAAAGACAAATACAGTGCACAAATCAGAACCCAGACAGGCATCTACTGCACTTCATCTAAGGCCATCACTATCCAAAAGAACTGTAGGATTGTGCAAGTTTGGAGCATGCTCAGCGGCTGAGGGATGGGAGCCTGGAGTCCAGGAGAACAGACACATCTGAGGAGCTGTGCAAACATTAGAACAAGGCAGTAAATGAAACAGGCCTGGAAAAAGAAAAAAAAAAAGAGGAAAGGATGCCAAATCTCCCGGACCTATTTTGTGATTCTCCAGCTGCTAACTATATTAGTGCTATTTATTTTCAACTGAAAGAACTGCTTAAAAAAGACCAATTTAAAAGTTCTGGAGGAAGTTAATTGTCTTCTGTGGAAGAAAAAGTAGAATTCATAAAGTTAAGGCGTATTTTCACATTAAGTGTTTATCAAATTATGACCCCAGTAAACACACTGCTTTAGTTATAAAGGCAACAGTGGGACAGCTTCTCATGTCAGCAGAAGTATTAACTGAACCATACAGCAAATTAGGTAATTCTCCATGAATTTTATCTCTGAAAAGAAGTCTGAAAGGTGGTGAAGATATCTCACAGAAGTGACAGAACTTCTGCTTGACTAGACCTGACTCCTCAACCAATTAAAATAATCAGGATTCTTTTTTAAAGGAAAACAAAGAGAAAAGCATAACACAAACCTCCTTGGATGTCTGAACCAAAACAGGGAAGCGCAAACGAAATTATGCTCTCATAAATTCAATGTTATTATAGGCAAGAATACTTAAAATATTGCGAAAAAATCCTTTCTTCCATAAAACACCTCAGTGTTTCCTTGAGTTACATTTCTTTTACTTTCTTCATGAGGTGGCAGTATTTCTAAGTTTACTTTTGTCATATAATGCTTTGGCTGCTTTGGAGATGATGTAGAGGAGTTGTTTTTTCTTACTTTTGTAGTAATTCCTCTTTTTCTGGCATACCTCAAATTCAATTACAGTAACCACACTGACCACTTTTCAACATCAAACAGAGACCTCTTTCACTGCAATTGTACCAGCCATCCAAGATATGTAGTTTTAAATATGATGGTTCTTGTAGAACATACTGATTCACTACATCTATTAAAGTAAGAAAAAACTTTTCAGTTGATGTCCAGAGATATTCCAAAGGACACAGCTTTCTACACTGCTACAAATGCCTGCTTCAAGAACAAAAGTATTGCTTCTATCTACAGAGTTTAAAAGTCTACTGGCTGAACAAGTGCTTGTGTTATGCACAGACCAGGATTTAATTCTGGTGCGCATTCTTCATTTCCAAGACTAATACAACTTAACACTGTAATAGAAGTTAAAAAAAGAAGTATCTTCAGGATAATGAAAGGGGAAAAAAAAAAGTACAAGCAGAGGTATAATAACAGAAGAAGGATCTTCTGGAGAAGATTTAATAACCTGAAATATTCCCGGCCTGGAAGAGATTAATAGCTATGATGAACATACAAAACCATGAATGTCATGGGGAAGATGAATGGAGAACAATAATTTGCTGTTTCTCATAACACAGAAATTGAAAAGCATCAAATAAAACAAAAAGGTAACAAGATTAAGGAAGTATTACTGTCACACAATGGTTCTGGAACTCAGCTACAGGCTGCTGTGGACACCTAGGCATTCAGAAAGTATTTAAATGCATACATGTTTAATACCTGAGTAACACACACAGCAGTGTGGGGCACAGTGACTATTGACTGCTGAGTTAGAAGTGTGGGTTAGGGAGTCCCTGAACCCTCATCCCCTGGAAATAGGGAGGGTTCAGCTCTGCTCTGTCCTTGGATTTCGTTTCCTAAACCTATACCTTGCCAAAGGGATGGGATGTAGTCTAACTAGTCTTCACACCTTTGACCCAGAACAAATACCTTTGATACCTGTGTCAAACTGAGAAAATTAAAACTTACCCCACTTGCATTTCATAATGCCAGGTTGGAATGCAGAATCATGTGGTCGGAATACACAACAATCACAGGGTGGTTTGGTAGAGAGATTTAGGTCATTCTGTTTTACTAAGTCTTGAAATACTGACAAGGAAAAAATGCAGATGAAAGGGTTCCCACACCACTGCAACCCTACTTCCAGGCATGTCCCTATGGGTTACTGGCCCACTGATTACTATCTGATGTGATTAGCATCACTGTAACTCTCAGGCAACAGGAACACTGCAATAAAGTTGAAGTAGGTTTCCTCGAGGACCTCAATAAAGTCTAATGAATCCTAGTGCCTACACTTCAACCAACTTTACATGTATTTATGTAAAAAAATATATGATCATTGGTGCTAAAGTATAAGTGAGATCCAGCTATGGTAACTACAGGTCACAACACGCAATCAGATTTGTATTACTTCTGCCATCTGTTCTATTCCCGTACTTTGAGGCACAAAGATCTGTTTCACTTATACTGCAACAAATAAAATAAAGAACCAAGAGCTAAGTAACTTTTCTAGACTTTGGCAGGAGTTAGTATTTTGCTTCTTGAATTGTTTTATAGAAGTATTTTGTTACATTTTTTCTTCAAAACCCACTCAATACTGGCATTTAGGGCCACACTGTGCAAAGCCATCCCAGGCCAATTTCCACCTTTCCTCATGCCCCACTAAAACATACAGGGTGAGAATTTGAGCCAAATCAGCCTCTACAAACATGACAGAACTTCCCACCACTGTACTTTGCTCTTTGAGTGGCATGATCAGCATTAGTAAACAGCACCAAGTTACAGATTTCCTTTTATGTAAACCATAAGTATGGCACTATAAAGTGCAGAAATCAGTTAAAAGTAAGACTGGCTTTCCAGAAAACAATAATGACAGTTAACAAAAAGACTTCTTGGAAACCATGCTGGCATTAATTTCCAAGCAAAGATTAAAAAAGCTCACTCAGACAATATTCATGCTTATGGCACTTAAATTTTTGGGCAAAACATCCTCAAGGACTGAACTTTAGTAATAAGGTGAAACTCAAATGCAAAATGTTCTCAGCTGAAAAGGAGGAACATAGACATACACATGATAATACTTGTGCAAACAGTTCATAATGGCAGGTAGTTAAGTAAAAAGGAAAACTCAATTCTTGAATTCACAGGCAGATACACACCACTAGGGATGGGTAAACATTACTACCTTGTAATAGAAACTCATTGAAAACTCCACACACAGCCACACCTCAGAAAAATAAACTTTATCTGGAGAAGGTGTGAAAGAGGACTGTTGAGATGATCAAGGAACTAAAGAGCCTGTCATGCTACCGTGGGGATAGAGGAAGCTTTACTTGTTCAAAAAAATAAAAGAAGCGGATACTATTCTTATCTACAAATAAAATGGGAAGGAAGGACATCAGTAATGTGGATGATAAAAGATTGCTTAGGCTACTGGACAATAAAATTACATGGATAAAACAGTGCAAAATGCCATGAGTTAACCTTTGGCAGGAACTTGGAATGGCTTTAGACATTTGAGCAGCGATTTTAGTCAAGCTGTTCAACTGGGAGGAGAGACAAAATGTCATTTTAGATGTAAACAATTTATCCGTAATGTCTTACTACCAGATTCGTAATTGAATATTACAGTAATTTCCTTCAGCTAAAGCTTGTGTATGCCACTTTTACTCCACTATTTCTGTCTCATGCTATTGATACCGTGGATACCAGCTACTGCAAAAACATTGCAGGAACTGCATTATCCTCCTGATACTCTTGGATATAAAAAGTCTTTGATATGGAGCTCATTAGTTAATAGTTTTAATACTGCGTCTTGGAGGAAAAACTGGTCTGGGCTGCTCTATCAGTTTTTTTATGTCTATTTTACATATAAAATTAACAACCAGAGTGTCTTTTGATAGAATTCATGTGCCATGCTGCACATTTCCAAAGCAAAATCGAGGGTTTTTTTAACATGCAGCATATATCTTCATGTCGTGTAAATAAGAAATCCCTTACAAGTGCCAGCCAGAAGGATTCAGCAAAAGAAGAATAAAGGCCCTGAATAGCACCTAAGCTGTTCCTCAGCAATCAGGGGGTTTGCAGAGACAAATGGCTGGTCTCCCAGCAGCACTACAATGAACTGTGTCTCCAGCTCCTTGCAACCTGCCTGTCTCCATAGTTACTTGGTGCAGCCATACAAGCACACACAGAACTGGGGAGGACTAAGATAGCTATTTTGAAGCATTTTCAAAACAAAGAAGCTTCTTTCTTCATCCATTTCCACAGCAGAAAATATCCTGCTTTGAGTTCATTTTTAATTTTTCTTTTGCGATGAGCATACTGAAGAAAAGCAAAGCTAATTAAATAGTTCTGCATTGTATTCTGAATGCTTTTACTCTTTGAATAGTTCAATGAAAAGTGTCATATGTTGTGTGCAATACAGAGGCATTTTGTTAATCTACAGTGTAGGAAGGTACAGTCCCTGCTGGGCACCTAACACCAACCACCAAAGCTTCTGAATAAGTGAGACAGCCTTAATTGCAGTCTGTAGCTCACTGTGCCCCAGGTTAATTTCTAGAAGTACATCAAAACATTGAACTCGGTACCCTACAGCTGTGATTACAAGGTGGAAAGGGCAGGAGCAGCTCTGCCTCTCGCTGCCAAGCACGACTGACCGCAGGAAGCTTAGGTTTTACATAGTCACTTTTGACTGTCACTGCACATGCCAGTATCCCTCTCATTAGGAACCACACAAGTGACCAGAATCTGTGGTATGCAGGGGATCAGTCCTGTTCTCTCAACCATTATTTATTTTCTTCTGAAAACACACTTTTACGTCTGTTGTTTCCAGCTGAGACTGACTAAGCATACCAAGTCGAGGTGACATGTACTATTACTAAACACTACACGGATCAAGTCTGTACAGAACAGCACTTATATGAAAAGGTATTTCTAATCCATCCAGAGCAGTAATACTTAGGTGGGGCACATTAAGAGTTTTAGATATTTTTGAGCTAAGCAAGACCAAGCAGTCCCACCCTTCCGCTGGAACCACAGTAAGCGTTGCTCATTCAAGAAATCCTTGCTAACAAACAAGGGAAGGAGAACAATTGTTTCAATCCCACACTGCCAAATTTCCAGGAGGTGTCAGCCACGTTATACAATTCAAGTTCTCAAGCAAGGTATATCTTAACAGATTTTTCCTTCACCAACTACTCTTCAATGCTAATTGCATATAGCAATGTGCCTAAGTGGTCTTTTACACAAAATGAGGACACATGACCTTAAAGACTTACAAGTACATTACTAAGAGATCAGATGAACCTTGCAAAGGAGCACATGCAAGTATTTAGAGCCACAGTCCTCATATACAATGTCCTCCTCCTGTTCCTCTCACCGTATTGTAAGCAGGAATGCTCCCAGTTCTAGTGCTACAAGATCTTTCATTCAGACAGGTTTTGCACTGGGTTTTGTTTTCATATTGCTGGAAAACATGTAAAGAACCAAGCTGAGTTCTGCTGGTTTGGAAAGGAGAAAGTATGAAAAAGGTTCTGATGTGCCAGTACAGATATGTACTCGTGATTATGTCAATCTGCCTTAAATTAGATACTGCTTTGCAGTTCTGTTCACAGGGATAAGCACACATGTGGTCCCAATCCTCACTCTGGTCAAATACCACGTTTCCTTGGCTTACGTGTTGCCTGGCAAAAATTGACCACTTATCCTGACTAATAAATAATATCATGTTTTTATTTTGTTTAAGCTATATTTCTTCAAAGCTACTGATTTATGCAAAAGTTCTTAGGTAGGAAGAAAGCCCCTGGCATTCTCCAAAAAGTCCAAAAGAGCTGAACTGAGAAGAATGGAATGTAATTTTCATCCTTTTTGATGTCTGCCTTGTTTAGCAGTTCAGTGTTTAAATTAAACTACTTAGTTCTAACAGGAATATGTTTAGTTTAATTCTGATTAATTTCTTTATATATTTAAACATGTTTTGTAGGTATTTAAAAATTTATTCCTAGCAGATAAATCACATCAACTAATTTCTAACATAGTTCCCATGTATGAATGAACATACTATGGAAAAATTACTTACAGTCCCTCCATTCAGTTTTATCAAATGTTGTTTTATACAAGCCAGATGCCACAAGTTCCTCTCAAGAAACTGTATTGAATTTTCTTATTATGGAATGTCAACCTTTAAATAATTACTATTTTATAATGCCTACAATATTTGGCAGTGTTGCATACACAAGGGTCAAAGGATTCTTTCATAAGCAAATAGAACAAAATACTCTGTGGCAAGAGTGATTAAAGTACAGTGAACTTAAAATCAATGATTCCTGCTTAATTTAAAGTGATCTAAAGTTTCAAGCTGCTGTAACTATAAAATAAAACTTTTATAGATAAGAGATGAACAAGATGTGATATTGACAGATAACAAACACCACTGACTCTGTGAGCACTCACAGATCTAACAGAAGGATGAAATTAAGATACTTGCTCGTTTCACTTCTGTGAAATTTCATTTCCAACTGGTGGGGGGGATGGATTGTTTGAATAGCTTTAGTTAAGTTCCATGTTTTTCCAAATGAAAGATTATGAAACACGTTACTGATCCTGGCACTCCAAACACTATATAATACAAGCTCCCATACAGAATTTGTGTCTTTTATACACCTTAAGACTTTTGATCCAAAGCTAAGAAAGGTCATCCTAAAGCCCCACAGCAAATATAAACTGAAGTCTCTTGACGTGCATATAAATACTTCATTCTGCTGTTGTACTGAGATTTCCAGTTGGTCAATTCCTTAAGTGGAGAAGAGCATCTTTGGAAAAAGAACAGAACAAGTAGTACAAAAAACAGCCCTTTCTTAAAGTTATACTGTGGGAAGGCATTCTCAACACTGACTCCATCTGCAAATCACTATAGAGGGTTCCCATTTTTGACAGCTAGTGCATTCACAAGTCTAGCTCTGACAAGATCCAGAAACCTCTTCTAATCTTGCCAAAAGACAAACTGGCAAAACACTAATCTAAAATTCTTCAGATATCAGTGGTTACAGCCACTATAGCAAGTAATTTGGCACAGCAAGACCAGAACATCAAAGTATCCTGTGCTGAGCCTTCCCATCTATACTGCACACAGTTCAGGAATTTTGTTTCAGACTGTATCCAGCCTGGTTTCCTGGAACAAATGTGCTTTGAAGCTGTTAGGAGAGTCAAACCCACTGACTGATGCTTTGGTACTCCTTGGGCCCAGAAGCGCATTTGGTGCACACCTGCAATGGAGGTTCTGTTTGTTTCCTGCAAGAGAAATCCAGTTCATGCTGAGTAAAATCCCTCTGCAGTAAGTGGGGACACTGTCTTCAAAACCATACCAATGCTTTGAGCCAAAATCCTAACAGGGAGGTAGACACTACTATGGTCTTGATTCTCTAGACCTTCTCTCTACTCATAAATCTCTCTTGCTTAGGTCTGTTTCCTGGACTAAATCTGTAGCTTTTTTCAGTCCTTCCTGAGACTTAGCAAATTTTTCCCAAATTTTGCTTTTTCTTGTCAAAGTCTTTGCAGTAACTTTTTTTCTCTAAAAGTCACGTTCAAACAATACATAAAAGCTAAAAAGAAACAAGCAACTGATCTTCATGCAGTATTGCCACTACCCTAAAATAACATTCCCTTTTTTGTAACAAATGTTGTACTCATCAACATCCACTAGAAAGTGAACTTTTGTCTTACAGGTCAAGATTTTACTGTTTATCTGGACATTTTACTTAAAATGCTCCAGTTCCCTCAGCAGCTGTATTCACAATGATTACATGTGAACCTCATGTTGCATCATCACATTATTAGATGATGGCACAGATGAAGAGGTGTTCTTGAAACAGTAATTTCTGCCTTAGGTGTTCACTTTTCTCAAAAGCAGTCTCTGATGTAGCTTAAAATTACGTGGATGTGAAACTATTACTTCACCCACTACCAAGTACCTATACACATACAAATGTCATTGCTCTCTGAAGCCAGTGCAGTAGTGGCCTGGTATTTCACCAGCTAGTTTCTGGTCAGCCTGTGATAGCCCTGTCCCACAACCAAACTATATGTGGAAGAGCTTGAGGTGTCCAGGGCACACCATGCTTGGAAGAAAAGCTCTGCTCTCCTCAGAGACAACAGGAGATGGAGATGAGGAAGCTTATCCTTAGCCACCGGCAGCAGAAGTTCTAAGCAAGTACTAATGGGCTGAAGTGAGCCACTAATGGCAGTCTCTAAATTTCACTTTAGTGTGGCACTACTTAAAAGAAGTTTCCTGAAAGGAATCTAAGGAACCTTTTACTTCTAGAAACTATAGTTAATTACCTCTCTTGCTGACAGCTATGACTTCAGATACCTGTACTTAAATGCTGAAAGAGGTTGTCTTTGAGGTTCTCCAGAAGTCTCAGGTATTCTATACCTGCTGGAGGGGACATGCTACTGAATGCTTTTGCCAGTGGCAAGCCCTACCAGACTTCTATGACAGATGAGACTTTCATCAAGCATATGAAGAAGTAAAGCTTCAGTCCAGGGTCCTAGAACTGGCAAGTCCTTAAAACACAAGGCGTTCCTATCATCCCAGCATGATTCAACTTGCTGTCCAAAAAACCAGATCCAGCAGCCTTTGATCTTCAAAGATGACAGGGAACAGCCTTTGAGGCAGCCAAATGTGTCTTTCTGCATTACCAGATTGGTACAGAGACAGGCAGATGGGTGGAGCAGCCTCCGCGCTCTGTCTATAGAAGCAGCCCAGTTCTGTGTTAAATTAGAGCAGCACCAAGCAGTACATATGGCAAGGGGGAAAAGAGATCCCAAATTCAGCTGTGCAGCTTCTAGGTGTGCCCACCCTGTTCATAAACACATCGAAGAGACACTTGTTTTCCTACACTGAAGTCAGAATGAGCCAGTGACAGAAATGGCAGAACGGGACACACTAAATAACCTTCTTCAAAGGGACCTGGCACTAGTACCTAGCTTCATCCCACATTTGGAACAAAATTTACACATTTTAACAAATCTGTGTGAATCTTTCGTCTTTAGGACAAGTACAGGTCAACTATAGCAAGAAATCAGATGCACAAATGATGAAAGTTATATTACCACAAATGACAGTAAAAATCTCTTACCTCACCAAATGCACCTCTTCCAATCACTTTTATAATTTCAAAGTCATCTCGATGGAGTTGCATTTCCTTCACCAATTTTGTAAATGGTTTTGCTGTTTAAGGAAAAAAAAAGAAAATTTAATTATAAAGAGAAACATTGCATACCAAAATAATGCATAAACCAGAGATCAAAAGTACTTGTAGTATACCCAGAGCAACATTTCAACTATTAGAAGGAAAAAAAAGTTAATTACACTATTTAATTAACACTTTAAAGTTTTTTTAAAAGTTTCATTGTATGAATGGTTCTGCCTTGCTGCTAATGAATAAAGGGCAAAGTGGTCTTTTAGAAGGATTTCCCCCCTTTTCTTTAGGGTTTTGTGAATCAGTGAAGGACCATGTGAAAGGGACAGAGCTCATTCATTACTGGTAAACCCTAGAGACAATCTGTCCTACCCTTCAGCCACTAGATTAATTCTCTTCTTAAGCAGAGTGCAGCTTTACTTTTTATGATTTCAGCTAGTACCAGCTAAAGCTTTAACAACTTACTCTTCAGAGAGAGCGCTGTCTCTACCCAACAGCAATGAAACCATTTCCCACAAGATCTGTGGCTAATTTAAGATTCTTACTTTGAACTACCTTTTCTCTTAAGCCACATTCACCAGATCTCAATTAGACTAAATACTGAAGGGCTCCAGCCTAAAAGATGTCCAGTGATTAACTAACCTACACTTACTTTGTTCTGGTGGTCCCACTGGATTAATGACATTTCTCAAAATATTTGGTTGATAAATTCTAGTGTACCTGCAGCTCCATCAATTTTCTCCTCTCCAGATCACACTCAGAATACGTTCTTTATTTCTAGCACATCACAACATGTGGACCATTATTTAGATCCAACGTTTGTTACAATTCACTACTCTGGTTATGAAGATGAAATCAATAAGGAAAAACAGTGGTGCAAGTGCAAGCCAAAATGCACAAGGGCAAGTATCCACAAGCAAAGTAGCAGCTCACTCTTCGAACTAAGCACAAAAAGATTGCTGCTATTTATCTCTTTACAAACATTATTAGACTAAAACATTTTCAACATGTGTATTTTTCCCACCTGCAACTGACTAAAACATCACATAACTACTACTTGTAATTCAGCCCAGACTCCCATTTTACCTCATCTTACATTATGACTAGGCTAATGAGTTATAAGCCAAACAGAATTCCTACAACAGGGGTCATTGCCTTGATGGTGTATTTTGGATGGTAACACAAACAAACCAAACCTTACAACCATACAGAGATACAAAATGTCTGAATTGGAGACTGCAGATTTCAGTAAAAAGTCTAACCAAAAAAGTCTGAAAATCTCTCAGCAAAAAATCATCAGAGCTAAAAAAACGAAGAAATAGCTGTTCTGAAGAACAGCCATGCTGCTCCTTTATACTCAGGAGAGGTGTTACTGAAAAGGTTT
Organism: Campylorhamphus procurvoides; assembly: GCA_013396655.1. NCBI lineage: Eukaryota > Metazoa > Chordata > Aves > Passeriformes > Dendrocolaptidae > Campylorhamphus > Campylorhamphus procurvoides. The sequence continues at coordinate 309,207 of WBMV01002488.1, forward strand.
CCTCCAGAAGTAATAATACCCCTTTCACTGCATGTTTCTTGTCTATCGAAAGTATGAAATTTAAGAATAAGACTCTACTAGATATTCTGCTAGATGCTCTGTTTCAGCTGGACAGAAATTCCTACCATGTTTCCCACCCCACAAGGCCATTGACACTATCACCCCAAGACTTCAAATTGTTTATAAAAAGCTTACCCAACACCACCACCTCAAACCAGTTAGAGACCTATACCAGACCAAGCAGACACCGTACAACTAAATACCACTGCTGATGGCTATGATACGTATCAATTATTTTGCAAGGTTCTCTCACCTCCTTCCCATCAAACCAAGACAGACTGAGGAAACACAACTGCAGGCAAGAAATAAATGTGACAGTTCCCTTGTTAAGTATGGGGTTGCTACTACAGGATGTGAGTCTTTGGACTAATTTTGTGGAACACCAGCTTCTGTTACTAAAATTCAAAGAGAGGGGAAATGAAATCTAGTAATTTTATTTCTGTGGTCACTAACCTAAAAATATTTTTTTTAAAAAATAAATAAATTTGAGCAATAATTCTAGTAAGCAAACAGAATATCAAAATCATAGAATCATAGAATGGTTTGGGTTGGAAGGGACCCTACAGATCATCCAGTTCCAATGTCTCTGCCATGGGCAGGGACACTTTCCACTAGACCAGCTTGTTCAGAGCCCCATCCATGAACACTTCCAGAGATGGAACATCCACAACTTTTCTGGGCAATAAAATAATTGGTTTAAGTATAAAAACACTTGTTTACTGTAAAGTGATCACAAGCAACTTACAAAGCAGGAACACAAACACCTATCAAAGTTTAAGCTGTCTTGCACACTTCAAAAAAAACCCCTTATATATTTTTGTTGACTGGTGACAAAATATTTTATTATTTTGTCTACAAAATTCCTTGCTTTGAAGTGTATCAAACTTCACATCACTAGAACTGGGATTCAGTTTAGAAATGCATGAAATTGTAGAAAAGCAAGTAAATTCAATTAGTTTTATATTTTAAAATATAATAAATATTATGTATCAAGCAAAGCACATACTTAAATTTCAGTAAGCAGAAGAAATAGTATCTGCAGGGAAGGGCATTAACACCCTCTTTGTAGGAATTCTACCCTTGAAGAAAGACGGATGAGCAGCCCTCATTCTTCTGACCACCATTTCAACTAAAGACCTTCAAGAGTCCTAGGTTGGTCCTGCTTTTTGCACCTCAACCAGTCAACTGACGTACTACTTATTAAAATTAATTAGTTTAATATATACAAATTAAAAAAGCATTCTCTCCTAAAAAGAAGTTACTATTTTTACAAGCCACTTAACTGATGTTTGCTTTTAGTATTTAGCAGGTGTTGGTGTTCAGAAACACAATGGCTTCAGTGGCCTCTCTCTTGGAAAGCACTAAATATGAATATTTCAATGCACAGAAAAAATTTAAATTGGACAGGACTTTTCTTGAAATAGAAAAATCTGAGTCTTAGTCAAGGCATCTAAGATTCCTTAAAAGTAGATATAATTTGAAAATAAAACCTAACATTCACAGAATTTCATCATCACACAGCCTACAACAGAGGGTACGCATCAAATCAGACCTCAGAGGAGGCAACAGACCAGCAATTCACTTAAACCCATATTTACTTTATTGGCACTTTGAAGTGCAATAAAATACACCGGGATGTGACCTGCTGCATTTAAGCACTGGATTTCACAATTTCTACCTCTTATTAAGTTAAATAATAAAAAAAAATATTTCCAATTAGCTTTCCTGCTCTCCTCCCAGGAGGCTGTTCCTCATTCCACAAATATCCAGATCAGTAGCATGCACAGAACTGCCAAAACTGAGTGAGCAGAAATTAGCACCAAAAAGTATCAGAGACAAGCTGTGTTGCTGTGCTTGCCAGAACAATGCCAAGTGATTTATCACTAACTGGTAAAAAGCTCCAGCTTCTCCTTTTACATATCACTATTTGATAAATAGGGAACTCAAAGCAAACTTATCTCCATATACTGGAATGAATAATTACACTTTACTGATTAGTTTTGATCTTAATATTGAAGGCAGAACTTATGATTTAGAGTAGATTTAATACTTAATGAAAGTATTTCATCCTGGCAAACAGAAGCATTAGCTGTACTGGGGGTTTTGTTGGCACTGATTACTGAATTTTGTTATATATACACACTGTTGTCAGGGTAACATCAGCTGAGAGTAATTGCAAGAGTTTGTTTATTCATGACTGTGAGGATGTAATCAGAATTTGGGATAGACATTCCACATGCAATATATTTGTATGCATCACTGCCTTTTTTCTCAAGCTCATTTTGCATTATTGTACTTATTCTCGTTTGGAAGAAGAGTGTTCTCCATAAGGCCAGACAAGGAAGACAAAAAAAAAACAACAAAAACCCAAACACTAATTTTAAGGAGCCAAGTAATGTATGCTATCAGGAATATAATACAAAACAATAACAGTTGATGTTTTGATTCATAACAGGAAGTGAAATGCCAGCATTTATTTCTTCATTGAAAACCAGGGTACATATGAAAGACATAATTCTCCACATGCAATTTCTATTCTGATCATATTCTCCTCTTAAACTGATAGCTGGGATTAAGATATTTTATTTACACAAAAAGAAAACATAAATTTGGATAATTTGAAAATGTAATTTAAAGTGCAGTCACACGTAAATTGGTTTGTGATTTAGGTTTGAGATCTGGTGCATCTCCACTGCAGTCAATCTGTATTATGCCACCTGACAGCAAGTATTTGACAGCTGTTTCAGAATGACTAAAAGCTGCAGGAAATGCCAGCAGAGATGATCCCACACAGCAGACGGGACACTCTGCACTTCTAGCCCAGCAATGGGCGCACACTGGCCCCGTCAAGGTCAGAAGCCTACGTCACGTTTCCTCTCATTTCTGAAGGCAGGTCAGGGAAGGATGGCAGTATTGTCAACATCTCCCTCAAAAAAAATAGGTCAGCTCTTCCCACCTAGAATGTCATTAAAAATGAGAAGTGTTGAGGTATGTTTTGAATTTTTACTTTCCGTTCAGATTCTGAATCCTTCAATTTATGTCAATAATTTACCATCTGGAATCACAGTTATTTACACCTTCTACATCAGTGGGTTTATGATAACTACTGCTTCAGTTACCCAATGACTGTAATTTGAGGACTCAGCCATATTTTGTTAGGCAGTGCAAGTTTCCAGAAATTCACAAAAATCACTTAGCTGAAGCTGCCAAATGTTCAAGAACATCTGATGTTTCGTATCGTTGGCAGCTCCAAGTTTTAAATAAATGTGACAACTGCAAGAAAACAATACACAGACTCACAATTCAGGTTGAAAGGGACTAGCTGGTCTTTAATTCAACCTCCCACTCAAATCACAGTCAATATTGATTTCAGACCACGTCACTCAGGATTCAGCCTGATTAGGTTTCAAAAACTTCCAAGGATGGAGACATCATGGGCTCTCTAGACAGCCCTGTTCATACACCGGACTGCCCCACACCAGAGTTTCATATGTCAGAACTGATCCTGTAAGTGATTTGGGGTTTAAGTCATTATATAACATGATAACAACATTGAGGCAGATCGACCCTGAAGGTAGGTCCAAACTGTCTGGTCAGACAGAAATTCATCTGCCACCACAGCCCCTTTATCTACTCAACCCCTTTACAAAACATTGTGGTAGGAAACTATGTGAATTGCAAAATATTAATGTCAGGGAAACAAGAAAATGACGCAGATAACCGTCTGTGGAGCCATACTCCCATCAGGCAGATACAACATTTTATTTAAGATGTTTTCTTTAGAGAAAGAACATGAAAGAGCAGCAAGTTTTACCATTTCCTTCAACCATCCCTCTTAACTTACATTCTAGAAATCAAGTAACTTGTTTGCCCTTTGTGCACCCTTTTCAAAGAAACAGCATTCCTATGATATTGCTACTAAAACAGAAGGCTGGCAGGTTTAACAAGTTAGTGCTTGTATACACGTCTTGGGAGATACCCACACCCAGGTAGCCCCAACCTGCTCACTAGGGTGATAAATACCTGTTACAACTCACACTTGAGTTTTAAAGAAACACAATCCTTTGCTACCCAATTGTGAAATTTTCACTGTATTTCAGAAATGTAATTTTTTTTATTCTTCCATCTTTTGCTGACTCCAGTTTTAATTTTTCCAAATATAGATCCTTGCCTCCCTTTTCCTGTGCTGGCCTGTTTCCTCTTACTGTCCACCCCATGAAAGTTTTCTTTCAGTCCGGTTTCCTAAGGAAATAAGGTAAGTGTGATCACACTGTTGGGTTGTCTGAGGCCATTCCTCCCACCCGGTATCTTTTGATCCCAGTGAACACCCTTCATAATCCCCTTTACCAAATTTCACTGACTTTGCCTGAAGATACTAAGTAGCTACAAGTTTTATCAAAAAAACGTCAGTGACTTGGAGACACTCCCAGTATCACCTCCACCAAGGGAAAGGGTCATCGTGAATACAGCGGTCACCTGCTCAGTTGGCAGCCAGCACACACCAAGGTGCAAAGCATCCATGGGTATGCTGGGACAGTGGAGAATGCCACACAGAAGAGAGAAGAAGGGAAGGCAGTACAGTGGGAAGGGCAGGGCGTTATTCCACTGAGCCCAGTAAAGGACGTAGATACAAGTTGTACAGAAAGACAAACTTCACCAAAGCTCTGCTGTTTACAAGCCAAGGGTGACACACTGCATTCTCCCACCCATGATTTCTACTTGCCCTCCCTCCTGGTTTTATGACATACATGCACACACTTCACTTACTCTGTCTGACTCTTGCTCTATGATCCAATTCTTTGTCATTCATCAGCATCCATTAGACCAGTCCAGTGGTGCAAGAACTGGTTATCACTACAGTGACACAAACTCCTGTACTGACACTGGCTTAAAAACTGGAGAAGCACAACCTGGTTACCTCTTGCAAAGTGCCTACAGCCCTTGCAGAACAGCCTTCTGATATGACACTGCTTCACAAGTCAGAGTCCTCTTTATTCATTGACCAAGGCCATCCAGTTTTACATTGCCTAGCTACTATTTCCTAATTTTAAGATGTTCTTTTGTAACAGCATTTATCTGAGCTAAAATGTCACTAGAAACAGACATATATACACTAACACAACAGCAAGAAAGTGAGTCTTCTTGAGGCTGATTTTTCAAGACAGTAAGAGGTAACTAATTATTAAATTATCATAGTTACTCTTTATTTGATATGAAAATGTTTAAAAACCCCTCAAGCTCTTCTGAAGAACTACTGCACAAAGGTACTTATTTGCAGCCATGATTATGGATTTGGTTCATTTTATAAAAGTTTCTGACATATGTAAAAGAGAGTCTGACCACTTGCCATCAGATACCTTGCTGACACTTAACAGAGCTGAATTTGGACAAGATTTGGATTAGATAACTACATGCAAACACCCCAAAAGTTTAAAGGATAAAAACATCATTAATTTTAGGCATAAACTGAGTGCTTATAGCTTCTGCATTTTGCTCTGTAAGTGGCTTTTTCAATTACAGAAGGACTGATTGTGTTATTTAGAATTTATACACTATTCTGCGATAACTGCATGAAAAATTTATCACAAAGCTAAAAGGCAACGGCATTAGGAAATGCTTTGAAGAGAAATATTGAGTAGTAGTTCTGATGTTGATCCTATTAGTGTTGCTAAAATTGCCACCAAAAGAGCAAGATGCTTACCTTGAAACATCATCTATGTTCACTGCTATTCTTTTTGTGTGGCAAGCTCCAGAAGCAAGAGCCACCCAGAAAGACTCAATCAGCAGCAAATATGCCAACTCACTGATGAATGTTACCACAGACACTTAATAGCTGGCTATTTGCCTGACTAGCCCATTCACTGCTTTTCATGCTTACAATGAAAGGACACCAAAGATAATAGCTAAGATTTGTACAGAATACTACTGAGGAACACACAGACTGTTCCCAGTAGTCCAAGTGACAAAACACGTTTCCAATTTAACTCCTGTGAAAGCCACCGCACATGTCTTTGAGAACTGAACAGCAACAGAGTTCTAGAAGGTGAGAGGAAGTGGATATGCTGGCTTGCATATCCAAAAAAAACCACCAAATGACTATTTACTGTACTCATATATATGCAAGACCTTAGCTTACCAAAAGAAAAATAATGGTCAGGTAAAATAAAAACCACATGCTTATCAGACCTAAAGGTAATGGCATATGCTAATACTACAAGGGATGCAAGTACAAAGAGAAGCTGCTTATCAAACAGAGGGCAAAGCTCACTGCGCAATTTCTCACGTTATTGTTGTGATGCTGTCATGAAATTATCCAAATTTAGGGAAGTACAACTTGGAACTAATTCAGGCAGGATTTGTTCATATTCCTCCCCTCTCGCACCAAACATTGAAGTTGATCTTGGAAGACAGTACTGTTAGTGCAAAGACTGAAGAAAAATGTTACTGTGAATAGCACTTAGTTTGTGAAAGCCAGAAGTGACTTACTATCCACACAAACCTGGTGAAGCTTCACAGCGTGTAACATTTCATATACAGCTATCAGAAAACAGACTTTTTTAAGCAGGAAAAAAACCTGAACACTGAACAAGAAAACCTGCACCTTTGTGAGAACTCATCAGACCAGCGTGAGACAAAGTTCTAGACCAACTCTTGTGGGAGAATGAAGAAAGACTCCTAAAGAAACAGCGTTCCTGACTGCACTTTGTAGTCCGGGTGTTCGTAGCTCTTTCCAACTTGTCACATCTGTTTGGGAGAGGGAGAGCTGCTATGCCACTAACCTTTCCCTAAGGTTCCCAGCTCCTCCAGCAGACTGTGTACCAGCCATAGATTCCCTGGTGGTTCATCAGCCTCTTCAGCCTTAGAGCCTTCACTGACTAATCTACTGACCAGAAACCCAGTGTCTGCAAGTTGTCGCCTTCTGAAGAGACTGAAACAAATGTATCTTGATTCTACTCAAATTTTGTAAGGTTTTCAGAGGTGGTACTTTCCTTCCTCTTAAGCCTTGCTAAAAAAACACAAAGAAAATATTACTATTCCATAATAAAGAAACTTTTCCACTCATTTTTAAATAACTGTTGATACCAAATACCTTCCAAATTTTCATCTTCAGTCCTTTTATTTTCCTCAGGATGATCATACCAAGCCCAGAAGACACATGTACATCAAATCATATACAGGCATTTTGCATAACAGATTTTCCATGGAACTGTCTGACATCTCAGACATTTCAGACAAATGAATAGGGAGCTACCTGACCCCTTTAATTCATAAAGGAAATTCATTCTGCTGCTGAAAGCGTTCCTCCTTGTTTCTTCCCACCACATTGCCCTCTATTATTTCGATCAACATTAGCATTCACGTGCTGTGTCAAAGCAGGAAACGTTTCCAGGTGAATGCTAACTTGTCTATCCCATACCACCCCCTCCCACCAAACCATTCACGCAATGTGACTCATGTTCAGCTGTGACCTTGGCACCCCAACCCAAGGCAGGGAGAAGGGCAAGACTGGAGAAGGGTAAAATGGCTTTTGGGATGGATATGAATCTGGGTTGGATTGCAGCAAGCATTGGAAGTGTATGCCAGAGCCTGTTTCTAGTCAACCTATACCACATTAGCCCAGGATCTTCCAAGATACACATCAAAACACTGTAAGAAATGGATGTAAGACACTACAGAATGTGATTTCTGTTTAATATAGCTTTATTTGTGCCTCAGTTCTTCTGCACTCCTAGTTCAGGGCCAGATCTTGCAGGTGTTGGAGAGGCCATTTAAGCCACAGCAAATGCCAATTGCATACTGAAGCACATCAGTAATGGAAAAATTGTTTCAGGGTTTTACATGAATCACTAGTTCCTGACAGTAAAATTTCAACGATTCCCTTTCTTTTATTCCAAAACAACGTAGTAAATATTGCTAAAATCTGCTTATTCTACTGCATGATGAATAATCTTAAAAACATAGTTAATTACTTTTTGTAGAAGAGTTTGAGAATTATGATTGCTCAGAAAAAAACTTTTATTGTCACTTATTTTTCAGATGGTTTCCATGCAGAGATTAAGAAAATCTCAAATCTGAGCTCCCCCATATTTAGGCAACATAGGATGAAGCAGAATTTCATCAGATCCAGCGCCTCTTGCACACCCTGCTAAGAAATAAAACAATCCCAATCTGATGACCACGCTGTGCTGATATAAGCTTACATACACCTACATTAATTAAACCGCCACTTACATCACCAATGCATGAGCAAAGTTCTAGTTCCTGATGACTTTATTTCATCTTAGAACTAAAACATAGCAAGAAAGCAGCATTAATTACTTATACTAAATGCACCTTTTATTTTGCTCCAGATACATGCAAGCTTTTCTCTCAAGTTACTATAAACCTAATACACTCATCATGTAACAGAACAATCTATACTTTACACTGGTGCTGTATTTACCACATGCCACCTCCTTTATTTTAGAGGTTAGAGGTTTCTATTATGTTCTTCTTTCCAAAGCACCCTACACAAATGCACTTAAAGTGGCAGGAGTGAAATCCCCATTATGAGATAACCCTTTTAGTTCAATGACACAACTGGAGCACATCACTGCAACCAGAGGGGCAGTTCCACAGATCTGCTCTCTTCCTTTTATCAGCTCCAACAAACCCAGCTGGTCTCACCTCACTGACCTGATCCTACTCACTCAACCAGCGGGATCCCAGCCTACTGAGACACAACGCCACTATCACCCTCTAGTTTAACAAATTGAATCATCATCGCTGAAGGGTCGGGAGAGGCTGCTAAGCCAGCACAAGCAAGAAGGGTAAAGAAGCGCAGCTGTTCCTCAGAGGCCATTTTCCTAGACTAGCACAGGGTGTGATGAGCTGCCCACACATCAGCCTTCACTGCTGTCTGGTTGCTGCAGAGGTGGCCTGCCTTGGTGGTAACACCCATGGAAAGCTGACAAGGGAGTAGAGCCAAATGATAATTGCCTTTTTCCTCATACTTCAGCTCCCAATCAGATCAACACCTTAAACTAGGAAACTTAAGACTAAGGGGAAGGGGCATCAGATCAGTTTACAGTGCTACAGAACTGCACCCGATCTCTATTTTTTTTGATGGCTCAAGGCTCCAACATTATACATATAAACACCTGAGCTGTTTTTCAATTTCAAGACTTCAGGTAGCAACAGCTACTGTAAGTACAGGTGTGGCACATCTTCCTCTTCACTCCACTTCCTTCTAAATGGCAGTGGACGGGAGGACATTTTCTCAGACATTACCCATCCTGTTTCTGAACTTGCCTGGAGCTTGAGAACTAATTAAAAGGTCACTGAAAGTCAGATTTTTGCCGTACAAAAAGACTACGAAGACATGCAACAAGCAATTACTGTAACCAAGCTCAAGAATATTTGGAGTAGCTCGAGTTACTCAGAAGCAGAGAAGAGGGGTATTGTCTTTAAATCTGCACAGAATACTAACAAGTCTCATGCTATGATTTGCTACTCATTACAGTGGATGGCTCAGAGTGGCTTTTTCTCTTACTTCTTCAGTTCTCTCTCTGGACCAGGAAATCTAGAGCCAAGGCCATTCTGTCTTGGTGTACTCATTCCAATGCCATCAACTGGGAGCAAGAAAGTAGAAGTCCATTTACAGCAGCACTATTTTCACTGTCTCCAAGTGGTAAAGGTCACTACCAACAGAACAGAACAGGACAAAAATGAGGAGTGTGGCCAGCCACCTGTAACAGAAAAATCACTGGATTTGGGGTGTTCAGAAGGTTAAGCGCATCTCCAGAGGGCACATCAGGATGTTTCCTGACACATCCTTGCTCAGACAGGACATAAAGAGAGTAGAAAGGGAAGATAAATACATCTCCCAGCCTTCTAAGATGTGATGAAAACATTATCCAGTAAGGCAATGTACTTCTAATTTCACTGTGCAACTTTTACTTAATGTCTGATATTGACTCAGCATATTTCACAATCTGTATCTGTCCCCAGGCTTTCCATAGACTACAGCTAAAATTTAAACTTTATAAGGAAGGTTTAATTTTTTTATCAGGAAGGTGAGGGGGAATCTACTGGAAAACTCTAAGAATATCCTAAACCAGGCCTGAAGTGCGGATTTCTAGAAACAGCATCCAATTGTAGGGTACACGGATCATTAGCAGTACAGATTTTTTTAAAAAGTGCTCATGACTCAACCTCTCCCTCCCTCCTCCAAACCAACCAAAATAAAAATAAGCCCAAAAATGTCATTATTAGGAAACAAACCAAGAAGCCTGCAGAATTCGGTTTTAGAATATTGCCCATTTCAACTAATTAGTCTGAAGCTTAGGCCCAAGATCATAATGCCTGCTCTTAAATTTAAAAAAAAAAATCCATTTAAAGCTTGCCTGGAAGCAGTGTTTGGTTTTTTAGCACACATTGAATAGTCCTGAAAGAAAACATTTTGGATAAATGATAATTGAGAATGTTAAATACATGACAGTTTATACATGGTTCAAATTTTTAAATTGTCCTTTAAATCCAAAATTTGTCCTTAGGGAAGTCAAATCTTGGAACAGTTAGGAGTGAATTTTTAAAATCTAACTGATTTAGAGCATGACTAAAGAGCTTTAACATCACATATATATGCAAAGCATACAGAACAAGAATCTATAAATAGAACACCATGCCTTTTCCTAGAGACATTTCCAAGTCTCCAAGCATTATAAATTCAGCTTTCTCTAATACATGCAGGATGAAGTTCTTCCTTCTTCTCTCCCACTCATTCTGCATTTTTATCTCACTCTCCTATCCAAATTTTTGCTAATACATGTACAGTACACTGAATAAGCTTTCCCCTTATCTCAGTATTTTATGTATCAAAGAAGAGTTTTGATTTTGTTCTGTATTTATAGCCCATCTTTTTCGAACATCTTTGCTGTGGTATCCTTCAGAAATCCTTAAATCCAGTTTCTGGATTGTGATTGTAGAAAAGCTCTGCCAAGCCCACAAGATGTGCTGTTTAGTGGACATGCTTCTAGGCATTCCCAGACCTCTTGCGGGCTCTCAGAAGGTTCTGTCCTCCAGAACACACCTCCCTTTACTGCACACTCCAGCATGATCAGCAGCAGCCCAGGATCCCTGAGTTCTGGCTTCTCTCTCTTTCTTGGGTATTCTTAAAGTCAGTAGGAAACAAAAATCTATTCAATCACTACACTCACATTTGTAGATACCACATCACACCTTTATGTCTCGCTCCTCAGCTTTTCATGTCAGGAATATCAAGCAAGGATCATCCCAACAAGTTTTTATCTCAGATGCAGTATCTGATAAAACATTCTGCTTTCAAGCTTGCCATTTTAAACACAACTTTTCAGTTTTGTACACTCCTCTTTACTTAAAGTGTAAGATTATCTGCATGCCACCTTTATTTAATAAGCACCACATGCATCATCTTTTTGCCTTATTTCCATGCATTTAGATGGACAATTCCTTTTCCTTCCTCGTTTACAGCCCATCTAGACAGGTGTGTTGATTTCAAAACAGAAAGTCAATTACAAGGACATTCAGAACAAGCTTGTAGTACCCTAGCAATCTCAAATCTTCATCTGTACCTCAGGCTCCATTCTGCTGGCTTCCAACCTTTTCTTTATTCGCACTTGGAAACAACAACCAAACATTTGGAAGCTCCAACGCAACACCAGGATGAGCACCTGCATATCAGTACAGATGCAACTGGAAAACCCTACCAGTACAGATGTGCTTTTAGAGCTTCTCCTTTCTAGAGTAGGAACCAGTGAGGATGCATTAACTTCCTTCCAGAAATCTTCTGACATAGTACTCAGTCTCTGAGGAGACCACAAGAAGAAGAGGTGACCACAAGCAGAAGAACAAAGAATTTCAGTCAATCTTCAAATTACTTTGACCTACTTCAATGCAACTGCAAACTAGTATAGACACTGAGTCAATATTTACAGACAGAAAAGCCAAACGATTACCTTTCTACCTCCTTATGCATCATTTACATTCCCTTCTCTTTTCCCACATAGGATTCAATATTTTCCTTTACTAATTTGTCTCCAGTGTCATCTAAATAAACCTCGTCTACTTTGCCCATTCCATGATTCTTTCAGCTCTTAAGCAATATTTTCCACTTGCATTGACTCACTTTAAAAAGAACACAGTCCCAAACCACAATTTATAAAGACTGTCAAACTTTTCATCCTTGATAGTGTAGTTCAGACAAGCTAGTTTCATTTTTGATGCTAGCATTATGGAGCTGAAGCTATATAATCCTTTTCTTCCATAAAATTCTTAGGAATTCTCTAATGGAAAAGTCTAGAAGAGATGTAATCTTTATTTTTTTCCTTTTCTTTATAATATCTTTATATATATATATATGCGCCATTCAGGATTTTTTTCTTTTTAACATCATGAAAAGGGTGCTCAGCACTGCTTGTTCAATCATTCCACCTCTGAGTTGCCACTGTGAATCCTGCAAGGACATAAATAGTACCAAAACCATTTTTAATCTCTTGGCACTTTCATAGTCTTTAAAGTAGCATTCAAGTTGTAATCCAGTTCTTATGAACAGGTACACACACAGTGGAAGTTTGTGGCAGTGGTCTGCAAGACAGATACCATGCAGCATTGAGGAGAAAGAAGGCTGTGCTTATAAACTTGCATTTTTGTTGATTGAATTGCCTGTAAACGATTTAAAGTCTTGAAGACTATTCTTCTGTCAACTGTCCTAATGTTAATACCTTAACAGCCACAAAATTTCACTTTTATAATTTCTGGAAGCTTAACTCTTGCTTCCCATATCATTTGAATTTTAAAACCAAGTACACAGCAGCATCATTAAAAAAAACAATCTAGGACCATAAAATCTTTAAAAAGAAGTAACAGTAATAGTCATGTGTTAAACTATTTCATTTTATTATCTGCATGAGCAGCAAGTGTCACTTTGTCACTGTTTCTATTACTGTGCTTAGACTGCATCAGTAGTTACTCTTACACAGGAACAAAAATGTAGCTAATTATTTTAGGAAATTTTACAATAGCAGAGTAGTTTGTGCAACTGCCAGCATAAGTTCACCCCTGACTGATTGTTCAGTTGTATTTTAATGGAAGGAAAGAAATCAGAAGCATTTGCAACTGTACTATATGAAACCAAAATTTAATATATTATTCTGTTCTAAAGAGCCACTCTATGAGAAAAGCATTTTCAAAGAACCAAGAAGTCAACCCAGAGCCTCATCTTTCTTACAAGAACATATTTGAACAGAACAAAACACCCAAGTCTAGTAAGAATCTTTGTTATATCATATGAAAAGTTGTGGGGGTTTTTTGAGTACCATCAGTTCCATCTCTCCTTCAAAATCTTTCTTTACAGACATTTTAGTAAATAAGCTCAACTTTTAAGTTTTCCTTAAAGCATAGGAATTTCTCAAAGCACAGGTAAAGACATCTGGCCTGACCAATGTTTGTAGTATATTGATCAATATTGAGGACTGTAAATGATATTTTTCCCACTCCTTTCTAATTAATGTACCTGCTTATTTTTTATTCCAATACTACAAATATTAAATCAAGTACTATGACTCCTCAACAATCTATTTCTGGATACATGTTAACAGGTTACAAGCTGACACAGTGTTGATTTCCTTTTCCACGAATTGTTATACACACCTAAATTTATTTCCTTGCCAATTAATTTTTTTATTTTATTTTTTAAACACCCAAGTGGTAACTAGCAGTCTCCACCCAAGTCCCTCAGAAAATGGAGAGGACAGGTTCTTAAGTGTTATATGGGACATGAAGGGGGAGGGAGAGATGAGGGCAAGGAGATTGAAGCAAGAAGTAGGTCTTGCCCGTGCTTTCCTCTTGCAGAGAGATAATCCATTATCTTTCACCAGCTGTCACCCATTTCAGAACTCCCCACAGAGCTCTGAAGGTAAACTACTGGAACACGTTTCCCAGTGAGGATTCTTTATTATTTATTCTGTAGCTATCAAGCATATACTTGAAGAAAGAGCTATCATTACCAATGTGCACAACAACATATTACAGCCATTGACACAAAAGATCATTACTGCAATGGGTGCACAAGTGTGCACTGCTGTTTTAAAGATATCATTGCGAAGTGCCTTCTCTAAATACAAATGGGATATGAGAAGTGAAGAGTCTGAACAACTAAATGAAAGAGGAAATTAGGCATATGAGAGGAGAGGAATGATATTTCTCAGTAGTTTTAAGCTACAAGACTCAGGGCACAAAAAAAAGTTATTGCCATTACTTCAATATCTGCTTTTTCTTTCAAGGTACCTGCAAGTGTACATCTGAAACAACTACAAAATCCTTTGAAAGAAGTTTCTTCTGAAAAACTAACAGATATTATAAACTGCTCACAGACATAGTGCTTGCCCCAGAAGGGCAGTGGACCATTACATTATATGGTACTATCAATTAATGCCTTCACGACATAGCTGGCAATGTATGTTCTCTGAGAAGGATGTCTACCAGACTTCCAGGCATTTAGGAATATTAGAATTTCAAAGAATCTTATTAATTTTTCCAAGGAGTTTGCTGTAAGCTACATACTCAAAGACACAGATATAAATTCACTGTATGGAAAGTCAAGAGGCCCTTAGGATACCCTACAGGCACAACTCACCACTAATAAAGGATTTAGTTCTTGGGTTTTGCCCCATTTGCACATTGCTATCCTCATCACTGATAGCACTTTTTGTGCTATTTTCCATACATCAATATGATTTTGAAACACTGAATTTGTTGTGCTTTGGTTAGCTGAGTGTATTACCATCAGTAAAGAATATCAGCATTAAAACCATGTTGCAAGTCCAACTTCATGTAAATCACAGAAGCTCTTATTCTAAAGAGGAAGTAAAAAAAAAACCAAACAGCTACTATCTCCCATTAGATCTTTAGAACTATGAGGAAGATTTGTTTCACCTTGTTGTTAGCAACTGCTTAGCCAGACTCCTTATGATGTCAGATATAAGGATATTAGGAACTCTACTAACTAGAGATCCCTTTGTGATATGAGAACATACCTAGCAGAACTGCTAAACCTGTATTTTTCATAAAGGATGATTCAGGCTCACAGTCATGCAGGGATTGCAGGCTCTTCTGACAGCTCCACGGAACAATGCTTTAAAATACTTCAACTGTTATCAAGGCTAACAACCAGACATAAGGAAATCACACTTGAGAAAAAGCACTAGACATAAAACATAGGTTCAAAGTTCTTAAAACCTGTTCTGGAAATTCTCTGCCAGGAACAAGGAAACTGGTGCTTTCTTTGAATACATGGCAGAACAACATGAACAAAAATGTAGCACCCCTTCATTTACAAGCAAAAGTTTGGCAATACTTACATTCAGACTATGGTAACCACCTAAGATTATAAAAGAAATAACAGTCAATTTGCACAAGTTGTGTGAACTTCTTTATCTAGTACAACAAGAAGATTCTATTTCACTTATTTCTTTTCATTCTGAAAAGTATCTGTTTTCTATTAGAGCAGTCATGATGTTAAATACATTTGTGAACACAGGAAAAAAATATTATACTGAACCACAGAGTAAATTTACACTGGAAGGGACCTCTGGAGACCAGAGTCCACCCTCCTATTCAAAGCGGAGATAACATCAACATTCAATTAGGTGAGTCAAGGCCCTGTTCAGCTGATGTTTGCCCCCAGGATAAAGAGACCATCACCTTTCTGCGTGATTCTTCCAGTGCCAGACCACCCTCATGAGAACTTTTTTCCCCCTTACAAGTAATCAGGATCCTCCTTGCCATAGCCTGTGTCCATGGTATCTCCTTCCTGGCAGCACATCCAGGAAGCATCTGCCTCTGTGTCCTCCCTAATCACACATCTGGCAGCTGTGGATCATGATCAGACTCCCCTCCTCCTGGCTGACCAGCCTCAGATATCTCAGGCTTTTATTGCATATCACGTACTTCAGGCCTCCAGCCACACCAGTGGTTTACTGCCAGACTCGCTTCAGTTTCCCAGTGGTTTTTCTGTACTGGCAAGTCCAGAAGTAGACAAAGTACTCCAGAAATGGCCTCAGAAGCAGTACAAGTATAACCACTTCCCTCAGCCTCTGGCTACACTCTCACAGATGCAGTCCTGTACACAGGCAGCTTCTGTTTCTACAATGATGCACCACTGACCTTTCCAACTAATTGTTTACCAGGATCACCAAATCTTTTTCTCTGTTTTCTAGTTGGTCATTCACCAACTTTTACGGCTTCATAGTGCAAGACTTCACACTTGTCATGATGAACTTTTTGAGGTTTCACACTGGTGTGCAAAAAGGAGAGAATGTAATATCTGCTATCCCCACTCCCAACAAGTGCCCAAAACAGTCAACAATCTTTACGATGTTAATACTACCCACAAGAACAGGAAGGTTATACTTAACCTATAGTTCTTATTCTTTTGGGATCAAACAGGGCGCTTCTGCTCCTGATCTGAGTCACTCAAATCCATGCATACCTTCAGTGTTTAGGAAAATTACTGCAAAGCCCTTTCCTAAGGGCAGTAAAAGCTTCTCCATCACTCTCCTTCTCAAAATGTCAGGTCTTTTATCTTTATAATTCATATCAGACAGAGACAACTTCAGGATTCACAAGGATTGATTATTTCTAGCCACAGATGTGTAGACCTGATTCAGTCTTGCCTGCCTGGGTCAAGCCTGACCAGTACAGCCCTGCTGGTACAGCACTACATCTAATCAGTAAATCCTGCTGGCCCACAATAACAAACACAGTGATAACCACAGTTCAGCTGCCTTAATAACCAGTAAATAAAGGTAAGATAAAGACAGTGTGTGGGCCTGATACAGCCTCCAGTTAGGCATCTCCACCGTATGTTGTCCTGTGTTATCTGGAGTACCAGGGCCAGCAAGACCACAGTTTAAAAACAACTGTGTGTGTCATTATTCCCAACTTCAATATTAAATGTTCAGGAAAGCAAAGGCTGAACTTACTATTAGTGGAAATATTCAGTTACATAACAGAATAATTTAACCCAATCAAACGTAACTCCACTATACAGTGATATGCTGCCACATGACTAAGGCATTTTACTACAACTAGTTAAAGCTGGTCTGGAAAGAAAACGTCTGTGCTTCTTCCCTGTGACACAACTAATCTGCAACTTCTCAGAAAATCTGCTGTGAAAGACGAAGTTGTATGGTATTTAGGAAAAATACCATATTACTCATAAAAGGCAGGAAAGATTAAATGCCACAGACTCCAGCCTTCACTCTGCACTATAACCCAACATCGAGCAGTTAGCAGCTATCAGTTACCCCATTAGGACACTGAGATCACTTTTAGCCTCTTGCACATGTAACACTTTTCTTCTCACAGCCTCCTGTAGGAAGTCACATAGGGTGAGGTTCTGAATCATAAAAATGTAGTTTTCTTTAGGGTGAGTAACTTGAGAGCATTTCAGGGCAATGAAGCCACCTTAAAAGGAACTGCTAATAGCAAGAGCAGAATGAGAGCCCCTCCTTAAAGAACTTAAAAACTAAAAAGAAAGAAAATGTGGCCAGATACTACACTCCCATTTCACAGAGACATAATGCAAACCCTCAGACACAGAAATATAATTTAAAATTCATTAATATTATTAATATTAATAATTATTTTCATATAATATTAATTTAAAATTTAAACCCTTAATTCAAAATTTCCAATAAAAACTTCTTACTTAAGTACACCTAACTATAGGAAAAACACATTTGCTACTCTCCTTTGGATCCAGACTACAAGAACGGACAGAAGCCCGCAGAGCTGGCACACTGGGCATCCATCTCTCAGGGCTAATAAGAGACAAGGAGAGCCAGGCCACACAGCCATTATACACAGAAGTGGGGGTGGAGGGAATGACACATGACGACCTAACTAATCCTATCAGAAAAAATAGCTAAATTTAAAAACTAAACATGCATCTTAAAAAGCAAACCTTTGGGAGTGTATTTCAAAATTATATAATAGGATCTTCATGCCTGAAGTCACCCTCCTGCTGCTTCTACTCTGCTTTAATTACAGTAAAATAGAAAGACACTCAGAACATTCCAGCTTTCTGCATTGAATATCCAAGTCACGTAGGCAGCAATAAAGCTGGAGCACACAGAAGAGCTCCATGAGGAAGCCAACTTTTGAGGAAGGATGTGCAAAATGAAGATCACAGTAGTCACGTTGTAACTACAGCAGAAATCCAAAGGTGTGCAAGGCAATGGAAACAACCCCCATCCACCCCCCAGGTGCACAGAGATTTGTGGAAGAGGCAGGAGGAGAACCAGGGACAGAGGAATTCCTGAAGAGTGAGAAAAAGGTTTCAGATGCAGCACAAGTATTACCATGCAATTACTAGAAACCTTATCCTTCCTCAAATGAGGACAGATTTCATCTATCCAGAGGAGACACAGTTTAATTCTTAGGCTAAGGGACCATTACCAGCAGGAAAATCGTAATGTACAAATACCCCCCTACTTCTATAGAGGTTGCTACGTTTTGGGTAAAGTTATATCACCTATAAAAGGAATGAAGCTACATCCCATGAACTAAACAGTCCCAAATAAAAGCACAATATTGCCAGAATAGCTGTGACACTCCTTTAACACTGACTTCCACAAATCTACTTAAGTGAGTTTAAAATGTCATCTTACTTGCTATTTTATCTTTCACCTAACTGTTTGATGATAATTAGAACAATATAACCCACATTTAAGCTTAAAAGTCTAGCCAATTTTTTACAGAGTTTTCTAAAACCCTGAACATGAACATCTTACTAAACTGGCACAAATACATTTCAAATATGACTTCACAAAGCAATTATCCGTGTTTATTTTTATGCTGAAGAACAATTATTAATGGTGAAAAGAATTTGGAATTGGTGCTGCTTCTGATCTTTTTTCTTCTTGGCCTTTTGTAGAAAGGCAGCTATACATAATTCAGCCCTCAATGGCAATGCACTTAAGCAAATTAAGAACTATACCTCAGCCTTCATTAATGCACATCTGATTAATAAATTCCATTCATTTTCAATGATTCAGTACTTGGTGAAGACACCCCACCAGTTCCAAAGCCTGGACTCCTTTATAGAGGTCTCAGGTTGGGTGTCCAAAGATACTAATCACATTTGAAGCTATAGGCCATGGTTAAGTAATAACAGGTTTGAGTGTTAAGACCCTGATGACATGAATGATAGAAATTAAGATCTCAGGCACTTCAGGATGCCTAAGGCCTCAGCTGGAAATGATGGATGCACACACTTAATCTGAATGCACTCTAAGTATATCTACAGACGTGATTACTGAGGCCTATGCAAAATCAGGGCTTAGGAAAACAGTGTGTAGTTTCCTATTGAAGAAAGCTACATTCATTATAGTGAACAAGATCTTTATAAATGAAAGCTTGCATTCTGGCAATCTGCATACACTGATGAGAAGAACAGAGTGGAAGATTTTAGTATCAGGAGATAGCTAAAATGAGCAGATCACAGTGAACCACAGAGCAAATGTACATAAAAATTATTAGGCCCGAAGAAGCTTTTGAAAATTCAATCTCTTCTCTTTAAAAAAAATAATTAAATAAAAACAAAACATCACAAAACCTAGAGCTTCACTGAGATATATTATGGAGCATGATACAAGCCATTTGGTAACTACATTGAGAATACATTGGAATTCTCAAGTGCACCTTATGAAAGACCTAAGAAATTCATCTCAGCTCTGTTCAAAGCATTGTCAAAGGCAACAGTATAGTAAAAAGCTTTAATAAGCCCCTTCTATTTTTCTGAAAAGTTGGTTTGTGGTCCATCATCCTATTAATCTCTTCAGACTTGGATAATGAAAAAGACAAACCCATAAAATTTTTCCTAATCCCATTCTCTTAATGGCTCAGATAAATTTGCAATTGTTAAGGTAAGTATTATAAGTCTTCCTTTTTGTAATACCCATCTAAAACCAGCTTGAATGAATAGCTTCAAATTACATGCAGTGGATAAAATATAATTTTGATAAATGTAAAGAATCTAACTTAACGTTCCCAGCTAATCAACATTTCTAAACCCTGAAACATTAATACAGAACCATAAAGTAAAAGCAACTTGCTAAAAAAAGCTAACGAAACAAGTCTCCTCACTTCTGATGTACACAACTAAGATCATTTGCTCGAGTAGGTGTGGAAGAGACTGACTCACTCCCACATGTGAATTGTTTGCAAAAATAGGTTAGTTCAACTTAATTTGATAAAAAAGTTTGTTGTACTGGATCTGTTGACTAAACTGACTTCCAAGCTATTTCCACAGATAATGCACAATTCTGCCAACCAGAGAAGTTTTAAGGATGTAAATTAAGTAATTTTTTTTTGCAAAATATTATATCTTAATGTATGTGAAAAATCAGTATGAAAATAATTTAGATTTTCAGGTAAAACAAGTCCGAAAAATCATTAGATTTATGGATGCTTATGAAATCTTACTTCTGCATTCTATACCTTATCATGTACCACCAGTGAGAAACTCCTATCTGCACACATTTTTTCCCATACAATGACAAATTTATCAGTGACTTGTTTACCCCTCTGAGTTTTCATAAACAAAATTAAAATGCAAAATATAGATCACAGCCTTTAACATACCACATAATTCCTCAAACTCTCACTAAAGACCAGTGTTATTTATTAGCACCTTTACCCACAGAAAAGCCATACTGACATACAAAAGACAAGTTTCACACAGGAATCCGTCATTTTAAACGCACATGCCAATGGATCTCTCATCCTCCAGATCACATTACTTTCCCACTACTAAAACATGATGGCACCATTCAGCGTCAATGTTTCACTGAATAAAGTTTTACAGAAAAAGTCATTAAAAGATATTGCCTCGTTCTAAAAACAACAGATTAGAACAGATGTAAAGAGTAAATCGTCATACAGCAGCAGGGTTTGAACCTCATGCCCTCAGGTCATTAGCCTTGACTACAATGCTGTCAAAGCTAACATGGCAGTTTGGGCTACTTCAACAGAAATTAAGGCTAACATACATTTTTGAAAACAACACAACAAATTGTTTTGTTTAATCAAAGCAGAGAATGCAGGAAACTGATTCGGCAGCTGTGCTCACACTAAGACTTCATTAGCAAAGGCGATCCAAGATATGGTGCACTGCATCTGACCACAGGAAAGCCTTCAGGAACAGGAAAAGGTTCCAGCCACATCCACACTGCACAAAAAAACCATAGTCACCACCACCACTCACCTTCCCAGAACCTCTGCAAGATACCTGTAGCTGTACCCTGCCCTAGTGGGCTCTCATTCCAGACTAGCTCTAGTACAAGGGAACATTAACAGGCTTTGGTGGACAGAGGATAGAAGTAGAGGAAATTTGGCCAAAATCTGAGATTCAGTTTTCTTGTTCATCGATTGTCTTCATTACCGAAGCACAGTCATTTTACACGTGTGCCCAGCAAGCTTACCACTCTCTACACAGCTTTTGCCTGCACAGAGAAGGACATTATATGAGCCGGCAGAGCCTGAGGTCCCTTCCTGGCTTTTTATGTGTATTTCTGCAAGCAGGGGAGGAGGAAGGAGTGCCAAAGGGAAAGAAGAGAGGAATTTAAGCCCTCAAGTCAAGAGATATAACATGCTACCAAGTGACAGTTTTTCCTGGTGTAACCCCAAAAGGTCAAAAAAAAGATCCTCATAAGCAACGCTCCAAGTCCAACAACTCTGAGATCATCTAAAAAATACTTAAGGATAGTTTCTGCCTCCTATACCAGCAGCGCACACACTACATATGGTGTACCTGCCCTTACCTACCACTTTCTCTAGTACATCAGTAACTGTGGCAGTCAGAGGACTAGGTCTACCCTGCAGCTTGTTTAGAAGATGCTCTAATGCAGGCCAGGTAGATCTTTTCTCAGGTCCATATCTACACTTCTGAACACAACTGCCTTCAGGCTGAGAGCTAGCTCTACACTATTATGACAGAAAGGCCACAGACAGCTCATAACACATCAAGAGAAACAGTCCACAGAAGTATCTCATGCACCTGCTTCAAGCAAAGTTTCTCTCTTCCCTCATTAGGTACTTTTTTAATTTGAAAGGTTGACTCTTTAAGCAGAACTAGAAGGAGGAGAAAGTAGGTCTGCGAGTCAACTTGCAAAGTTCACAGAGCCCCTCCAAGCAGCAAGATCCAAACTTGAAGCACCAGTCCCGACAGCGACACAAAGCTGTGAATCACTGCACCAGCCCAACAGCAGCCCTTCCTGGTAAATCTTCTGTGCATGATTTTTTCCATCTATGGTCCAACCTCAAGTGTAACAGATAAGTACCCAAAAGTGGCAGCTCAGGGCTAGGTTAGAGGTTGCTTTGAGCACTCCGTGTGTACATTTTTCTCTCTTCTAGTCCACAGTGGGAACATATTGCTGTTACTACAAGAGCATTCACTGTTTTATGCCAGACTGTCTTCAAGAGCTCAACAGCAGGTGTCCAGCCTGTCTACTTGTGCTAATCATCTGCAATCTTCTTCCTTTTCCACACAGCTTCAGCCCCCTTAAAAGTTCCTCTCAGGAAAAAATAAAACCAAACACACAGACAAAAACAACCCACCGCCACCATCCAAAAGCTACTCTAGGTGAGTAGCAGACCTTGCACACACAAACACAAAAGAGAAGTCAGCATTCAAACAGACCGCTCATAACACATCAAGAGAAACAGTCCACAGAAGCATCTTGTGCACCTGCTTCAAACAAAAAGCAAACACATTTCAGATCAGTCTAAACCACTGTGACATCAGTTTTGAGGTGGTCTCACAGAGGGAACCAGCCAGTACATGGTCTAGGAGTGAGGCAACACTGAATGAAGTGTATGGGGACGTGTGCCACCTTGCCCTCTGTAGCAAGGCAGAAGTACGGCACAGGGTCAGAGGAAACAAAGGCTGGAGCGAGAGAGGCTGTGCAGCACCAAGATGATTTTGAATACAAATAAGGCCCATTCCTGTGAGACTCTTCTCTGAACATGCTTGCCTACTGCCTGCAAACTCTGCCAAGTAGCTGTCCAAAAATGGAGCAGCCGGTTGCACCAGTCCCTGCTGACTGGAAGTAAGGGGCAGTGAGCACCAGCCACAGCCAACTAAGATAACTCCTGAAAAACAAGGTGATGTCAGACCAGCATAAGTGTGATGCCAGCCAGCAAGGTGCCCTGGGAGCAGCCACTCTAGCACAGGATTATGCAAGACTTGGATGCCTCAATATGACAGAACAAGAGGCTCCATAGGGAGGAACACGCTGTACCTGAAATCTAAAGGACAGGTGGTGCAGGGACACCTGAGCTGCAGCCGTGCTGCTTCAGCACTCCTCTACGTCTCTCCTTGTCAGGTTAAACAAGGGACAGCACACATTTTTCGCAGGAAGAGTCTCTTAGGAGGACTCTGTGCAGCACATGGGCAATACCACCCCACAGAACCCAGGCACTGGCATGCACTGTGGTTCCTCAGATAAGTCCAAAGGACACACAGCCTCCTCTGCACTTGTGGATAGCTTTAGGTAGTCTCAGAGAAGAATGAGCAAAACCAAATACAATAAACAGGATTCCACACTGTCAGGATTTCCCACTATTTCTCACTCTAAGAGCAGCAGATGCAGCAACACTTTAGAAGATACTAAGCACAGATTTGGGAAATTCTTTCTCAACATGTAGACATGGGTCTGTTATCTAACAGATTCAATTCCTGCTAAGAATACTGAGCATTACTTCAATATCTATTATATAAACAATATAGTGATAACCAAGTGGGCAGGATCTTATTCAACAGAAATATAAATAAAAATAAGTAGAAGAAGAGGACTTCGGACTCCTCACTTGCAACTCATGGACAGCTCTTCTCCAAAGACACTCGGCATAAAGATATGTGTATTATATATCCACTGTAGGGAAAAATAGTCTCTTTGAAAGCTCCATTCACCATGGAAAAAACTATAATTGCCAAAGTTAAAATGGCAGATTCTTACATTTGTAAAGCAATGGAAGCCACAAGCTGTCTCATGGCAAATGGCCACACCCTATGCTCTTATATGGTTAGCAAATAGGAAGATTTTGAAGAAATAAGCCTGTGGCAGAACTGCCAGGAAGCAGTAGTGAGGTTTATAGGACAGAAGCAACGGGATCCACCACTTGGAGCTCGCCAGCTTCTGCAGATAAGGTGTGAGGCTTCCACAGACATTGAATAGGGACAAGTTGGCCCGTCTCACAGGATAAATGTGGGGCTTAATCTTCTGGACTCCCCATTTCTCTTCTCCAGCAACCACCAGCTCCAGAACAGGAGCAGCATCTTGCTGTCAGAGAACAGAGATATCCACATCCAGGAACTATGACACATAACTCTGCATCTCCTCTGCACCAGAAAAACCCCTGCCTCAACGACCACGCCTGAACTCTCTTTTCTCTTGGCAATTAAGTATGAGAGCAAGTCCATTAGCCACGCTGAATCACTGCAAGGGAATTTTACAAGTGTGATACCTCACACCTAGTTTTAAATGCTACATTTTAAAGAAATGCTTGTTATATAGCTCAGCTTAATTCAAACTTAATACCTGTGCAGCTTATTACCATTGTTAGTGATAAGTTTCCACTTCATGAAAAGGAAATTCCTTCTGTCTCCAGCTGATAAAGAAACACTGGTCTTCAAAGTATATCCTAAATATTTAACTACACACTCATGCTTCTACTCAGCACAGAAAACTTGTGCACATCAATCCAGAATATCTTCTAACAGAGAATCAGGCTGTAATTAAGACACATCATGACATAAGGAAGATTAGCATGTTTGACATGATATTTTCCTTATTAGCTGGAGGCAGAAACAAGTTCCTTGTCAGTGGAAACATACTGTGAGGGCATTAGGACACAGATAAAAGGTGTCTCGTTGCTGGCATTTATTTGTTTTTAACAGCTTGAAGGAAAGGGAGGAGCACACAGTATCAACTGTAATTGGTTTTAAGGGTATCCCTTGTTGATGGAACACAAATATAAAGCAGTCCAGATTTAGGCCCACCCCCTTACCATCAAGAGCCTGGATTATAAACTTTTATCCCTACTCTGCAGCACCAGATGGTAGCTCACATACATTTCAATTATTTATTGAATAGGCACTTTGTTATACCAGGGTAATCCCACACTGCAGTAGGAACTACACACAGTTTTTATTGCGAGCTATACTTTTCATCAAGTCAGTAACCTTTTCACATTCAGTGAACACAATAAATAGAATTAAAAGAAGCGATTTTATAAACAATTGGATAATCGGCCTCTCTATCACACAGAAAACGACAACGTAGGGATCAATTGGTAAGACACAACCACCAGCAGTGCTATAGAAAAAGCATATAATTCTGCCCCAAATCCTTTCCTCAACTTCAGTGCTCAAAGTACCTCTGCAGTCTGATCTATCACACTTAACAGTTTGGTGGTGCTCACTCGTTCAAGCCATCAGCTTGAAAACAAAAAAACCTGAATGCACTTTGCAGAAGATGTACAAAGCTCCCATGACAAAACAAATAATCAATGTTCCCCAGGCTGCAGCCTTGCGGGGCAGATGTGATAAAGTGGTTAATTATTCAGTTGGCAATCGCATTACTGACGTCAATAGAAGAGTCCAGGAAGTGAATCCTCTTAGTTTGTTAGTGTATGACAAAGAGTGGTGGTCCCCACAGAAATTAAGGAGAACCAGCTGTCCCTTCATGTTAGTGCTCTGGTCTGTAGTGCTGAAGACCCACATTTGCATTTACTGAAGTAAATCTGCCCCTCCCTCTCCCTTAGGAAATCCTTTGTTTTGTTGGTTGTTTTTTGTTGTTCTGGTTTTTTTTTTTTTAAGAGTGCTCTTTTAAAGCCTAATTAACTGTACATGCACGGAACAGCTGATAAACGGGACAATGTACTTGTGAGCAATGATCTCTCCTCCCTCCCCTTCAATTCTTATTCCATGGAGAAGTTAAGTCACCTTCACCATACATTATTATTATTCATAACTTACTCAGCTGAATAAACCAGTCAGCCACCATGGCCGTTTTAACATAAATTCATTTAGACATTCAGCAGGGAAGGATCTCTGCTCTCCACATACCTGTAGTCAATAGCCTTTAACTAAACAAGACTGGATAGAAAACTTTTATCCTATGTGTTACCAAGAGCATCCACATTTTCTTTTGTCACCATTCTCCGGACTCCTGGAGGTCTCTCGTTATCAGGATGCTTAAGAGTAGGAAACTATTAAACAAAGGTCTTATAAAGGCTGCCTAGAAATACTGCTCTGTCCTTCGGGGGCATACCCGAATTAAAGAAAGGTTGCATGATGAACGTGAACTCGTTTCTTCAAGACACACACACGTTCTCTCCAAGGAACCACCCGGCACACCAGGAGCAGCATTTCACAGCCCGAGCCTGCCGCTCTGTCCTCCTCCCTTCCCCTCCCCCAGGTAGGAAACCCTCGGTGGAGTGCCGGATTAGCCTGACATTTCGGGCTAAGCCGAGCCGGGTTTCAGGCCAAGGACACTCCGGTGCTCTTCCTGCCGCCGGTGCCAAGCGGTGCGGCCGGGCCCGCGGGAGGGGCCGGGCTGGGTCAGGCCCGGCTGCCGCGGGGGTGTTCCCCGGGGAGGGGCGGTGTCCGCGGCCAGCAGCTCCGTGCGGGGCCCGCCGCCCCCCGCACCCCCGCCCCTAGGCCCCGGCCCCCGGGCTCACCCCACTCGAGGAAGTCGGACACGTATCGGTCNAGGGAGTTATGAGTGTTGGCGGCGGCACTTTCGTGTGTGTCGTTGTATTTCTGTGAGTGTGACTGTATGTCTGTGAGTGAGTGTGTGAGTGTGTGTGTGTGTGTGTGTGTGTGTGTGTGTGTGTGTGTGTGTGTGTGTGTGTGTGTGTGTGTGTGTGTGTGTGTGTGAGGGAGTGCTCGTCTGCCCGCGGGGGCTCCGGGGTGAGGGCTTTGTGTGCTGCCAGCCGTGGGAAGGCAGCCCCGCGCGGTGGGACGGGCAGCGCTCCCTCTGGGGCGTGCTGGGCCTCACGAGGGGAACCGAGGTGCGGGTCTGTACGTGAGGAATCAGGGATTAACAGGGCGGGCTGGGTCGGAAGGGACCACATCTGGTCCCAGAGCACGTGGCACAGGATTGCATCCAGAGGGTCCCTGCGTACCTCCCAAGGGAGGAGGCTCCACGCCCTCCCTGGTCAGTCTGTCCAGAGCGCGGTCACTGCACAGCAAAGCGGTTCTGCCTCGTGGTCAGGTGGAAGTTCAGTGCATCAGTTCCTGCCCTCAGTCACCCCTTGTCCTGGTGCTCGGCTCCATCCCCTTGGCATCCACCCTTTGGATACCGACAGACATTGACAAGGCCCCCTCTCAGTCTCTTCTCGAGGCTGAATAGCCCCAGCTCCCTCAGCCCTTTCTGGTGAGAGAGATGCTCCAGTCCCGCAGTCGTCTTTGTTCTCCACTGGACCTGCTCCAGGAGCTCCATGTCTCTCTATACGTTGCTAACGTGGCAAAATACTGAAGGTCCATGTATTCTGTAGCTGAACTATCTTAATCATAATACTAAAAATCACACCTACAGGTCAAAAAGACCACTGCCCAAGTGAAGACCCTCTGAGCATGCATAGAAGTTAGCTGGGCTTATATAACTTTTTTGAAAATTACTAACCAACCCTAATAGAGGGGCTGTATTTGGAAAGCTACTAACTCTGAACTTCTGTGTACGTATAATGGGCAGAAAGTCCTGTGGCATGTGCTTGATTTGTGGAATACACTGAGCACCCAGGCTTGCACAACTCTGAAATAAATAATCATTGTCTCTCTCGAGTGTGTAATTATTGGCTTGTTGCACACCAGGTGACAAGTCCCATTTTGTGGACAACATGTGTGTCCCGGCCTGGTTCTGTGTGTGTGTGTGCGTGCCCCAGACTGTGCCATCCTGTCAGGGTCCAGGGCAAAGTCCCCTCCACACCAGTCAGGCAGATGCGCTGGGGACCAGGCAGCCTGCCCAAGCCACCCAGGTCCACATCTGGCTTCCCACCAAGCATGGAACTGACCCTGGAGACCACCATCCCCACAGGCCTTCACTGGGTTCTGAGGGCATTGGGAGACTTCTCCAGCCATGGCTGGAGTGGGACCTTTCCTTTCCCAGCCTTGGCCTTTATTGCCTGCTCTGTGGCTGGACATGCCTTGGCAGCAACTGGCACAGGGCTGGCAGAGTAGGCATGGCCTCACAGCAGGATGTGGTGTCTGGAAGCTGTGCCTTTCTACCCCTTTCAGAACCTTCCTGGTGATAGGGCTTTATTTTCTGGCAACAGCAGCTTGCCCGGGCAAAGAGAGCCCTGCGTGTTAACAGCTGCTGTCCTTGTTCCCTTGAAAAGAAGGGACCTGGGTGTAAGGCACTCAAAACTCTCTGCAGTGCTGCTTTTTTTCTCATCACAACTTATTCTGAGAACTGTTCTCTGTGGAGGCTGCAGCACCTCAAGGCAAGATGCTGAGTAGCTTGGGATGGGAGTTTACTTCTGTAGGAATGCAGCCAGTCAGGTCCTGATGCAAAGCTGAACTGGCAAGGATGCCGTTTCCTTGCTTGTCTCCCCCGGCAAGTAGTTAGAGTGCTGTATACTGAAAATCATCACACTGGAAAGAGAGGCAGCCGAGTGCTGGTTCTGTCAGGGCTGGGAACCCCCTGCCTCTGGCAGCAGGAGCTGGATGGGGATTTGCACTGTGGTGGCTGCAGTTGCCAGGACTCCTTCATGGTCAGATGTGACATGTCAGTCATTGCTGAGAGACTTGAACATTCTCATCCATCATCTTCAGGGCCAATGGTGAGGCCAAACCCAACCAGTGCTGCACACAGGGAGCTGCCTTTTCCAAAGGGTCAGGAGTATAACCAGACAGAGCTAGATGGATTATTGTGTAGCAGAAAGTATTGCTTCCAATGTGACAGAGAGGTCCAGCAGATGATTACAAAAATACTTGTTTCTAGAAGCCCTTGCCTCTCAGGCATGATTGATATCTCTTTGACACCAAATATGTGTTATAACTGAGAGCTATTCGGTTTGTAATAACACCGTGCAGTGCATTTGGACCTGGTACCTGGATCAAGAAGATACAGGCACGTTGGGACCTGCTAGTTCTAGAAAATGCAAGTCGATAGAAGGTCCTGTGAATCATACTTTTATACTGAGAACCTATAATTTTAAAACAAAGAAAACCTGCAGTGGACTAAAATAGTTTTGTTTTTCCTGAATAACTTCTATCTCTTTGTACTTCCTTCTGAAAACATCCACTTGAAAAAAAAAATTTCACGGCAGATCTCGAGGTTTTTGTTGTTCTCTCACTGTGTTCCTCCTTGGTTACAATTGTTTCACCTGACCTCAAGCTGTGTCATATCACAGATACACTCATTTGCAGGGTCCTTGGCATTTTAACAATCACAGTTGTTTTTCTGGTGCTGTTGTTTTATTTAAAAGGAGACCTTAACATTTTCTGCTTATTGCCACTTTGGAGACTCATTTTCGGGCAGTTCATCAGAGTAATGGCTGGGGAGAAAAGAGTTTTAAAGATCACGTTACAATATCTATGTTTCTCCTTCTTATCTGTTTCTGCAGGTGTTGATTATCATCACCTCCTTCATCAAGGAAGAGAAAAAGGAGACGGCAGCTGGAGGAAGAAAAAGCCATTTCTGCCCACCAATTGCTCTATTGTTTCCAGTCTTCTCAGTCTGTTTTATGTTAGTAGAATTCGGGGGTTTCAGGAGCTACTCCTGATTTACACCAGTCTCAGGGAAGAGCCGGGTCCTGTGCCGGGAAAACGACAGATGGGTGACAGATGATATTGAAGCCGGCTTTAACAGCTATGGAAGGTTTAGTACATCAGACCAGCACGTGCAGGATTATTTATGAGCAATACTGTAGGTATTCCAGAATTAGTTGAAATTTCATTGAAAAAAACTCTTGCAAAGAGTTAAAAGCCTTGTGTATTGTAAATAATGCCGGGTGTTCACAGCAAGGGTTTCAGCTACAAAAAAACCCTACAGAGCTGAAAAGTGACATTTGGTATTCCTACTAGGAAATATATGCAAGCCTAGAAATGTAGCTGAAGGTATTCTGCTTCTCTGCTTCTGTTACTCATCTGTGCCAATTCCATAGGCTAAAAATAAATATGACCTGGCTAAAATGAATTAAATGGTCCATCTTACCAGTTCGTTTTTTTCCTGTGGCACATTTTAGTGGAAAATCATTTTTTCTTTTCTTTTTTTTTTTAAATGAGTGAACGGGTTCTCACTTATCTGGAATCATTATAGACCTGCAGAATTGAATGCAGTAAGTCCATATGGCTACTGAAAAGTTTTTTGCATCTAGTCAACTTAGGTCTCTTTATTTTTTTGTTTTGTTTTGGCTGTACTCCAAGTAACTTAGTAACTAGTAGAAGGAGAAATTCTGTTGCAGAATTTTGATGGCAACAGGAAATAGCTGTGTCACGGCTTTATGACTCCAGGAAAATCCACCCACAGATCATTTTGGAATTGAGGGGAATGAAGAAATATAAAGACTATGGACAGAAATTGCAAACACATATCATTAACAAGGAAGGTGCTGTGCTAAAATTAACAAGAAAGAAATTCAGATGTTGCAAATATCTCCTTTGTCCCATTCAGACAGAAAATTCTAGAAAAAGAGAAAAAAACCCCATCACGTTGCGATATTTTATTTGATTTTTGTTTTAATTGTGGTTTGTTGGGGATTTTTTAGTGAAAAAGGGGAGGCTCTAAAGAGCTAGGAAACCTACCCAGAAGACCTAAATATATTCTACTGATCAATGAAAATAGATGAAAATTGTAACTGAGAGAGAAGATGACTAATATTCAGCAAGTGAGGAGTTTTCTGAGGATCCAGAATGCAAAACATAACTAAATTAAAATCAGAGAAAGCTCATAGTAATGAGTTCCAAAGGTAGAATATAACAAAGAGTTAAATATGCCTAAAAGCAACATGATGGGTTTGTTATCATGGGCTTTCCTTCCTGGAATTATTTTTTAGGAAACTGTCACCTTTTCAGCTTTGTTTGTATTTGGCAATATTGTAAAAAATACTTTCTTGCCAAAGGCGGTGTAAATCTACAGCTGTCATCCATACTGGGAGCCAAAAATAATCCATCAGTGGGGGCTGCCTTTGATGACATTGCATCATGTAAGCCTGAGCATTGAGTGAATGTACTCAATATTAAAAACAACAGCAAAGTCACAACTGGTATGATGTTATTCGTGGTGGGAAGTACATAGAAAATTTCTCAGAGAAGACAAAGTCTCTGCTTTTTTGGTGATGAATGCTAGAACACTGCTTCAGCTTCCAGGGTGCTCTGTCTGCTTCAGCTCACTAGTAATGCACTAGCTGAGCAAAGGAGTTTCACAAATGTTCTTGTCTTTGCACATATTGATGAGAGAAGTAGGAGGAAAGAAAGGGAAAGTGCTGGGAAGGGCTGAGGGTCTGGTCATGTCCAATTTTCACTAAAATGCTTTCTCATAACAATAATTAAAAAAGAAAAGAGAGCAGCAAAGCCATTTGACAGGTTACCTCCTGTTAAGTGCATTCTGCCATTATATACATTTGTTAGCAGTGGTTCTGTTTTGCTCTTGTAAGCATCTAGATTTTAGTGATGGTATAAACCAGCATTTTGAACTGAAGGTAAAGCAAACTGGGATATGAAAAGATCTTGTATTTGGTGCATGCTTTCTTAAAGAGAACAAATGAAGAAAAAAATCATTGAGTGTATTAGAGACTTTTAGGAATACTATCACTTCTGACTGGTTTGCTTTGCAGGATTTAGGGAACAGAGTGCCATAAGAGGCAAGGAAACCATGCTAATCCCTCACTTCTTCCAGTCTAGATGCAAAAGGTTCCCAAACACATAATTTTATCTCTAATGCATATAGTTGTCTTACTCAAAACTGTCTGCTTATATAAGTTTACCTGAAAGAAGGGAACTGCTGCTGTTTCAGGAAACCGTCAGTCTTATTGACCTATGTGTTTCCAGATTACAGGCAGTTTAATACAAGGACCCTGAAATGGATCCCATCAAATTAACGGGCTTCCCATTCCATTCACGCTTTGAGAGCCACATTAACTGAAGTGGGCAGCTGCTTTCATCAAAATCGTTATGAGATCACTTGTTTTTTTCTTTTTTTCTTTTTTTTTTCTTTTCCTTCCTTCACTCCCCTATCACCCTCCCCCTGGATTTGTCTGAAAATGACTGAAGTACAGGGAACTAGGGGTTTAGATGAGGTCATTGTTATGGACATCTGGAACAGAATGTCATCACCACAATTAGGCAAGACAACAGCTCGTTTTTATTTCAGTTCTGATTTTAAGTCCACAGTACCCTAAGGAAAACATTGTCTCAATGATCCAGTCTGTTTAGGCACATGGCAGTGTTGAAAGAGTGACAAACCAAAACATAAACCCCTCCTTAGATGGGTGTTTCTTCAGGGACCCTCCAAGAAGGAGGTACAGAGATTGTGTTAAAAACCCCAAATAGCCACTGCCAGTGATGACATCCTGCAAGTCACTGCACCATGTCTTGCTCTCTGTACAGCTACTATTTTGTCATTTAGTAGTGTTGTGTTACTGCAACTTCACATCTGCCAGACTCAGTCAGATCAATCTTTGTACGAAGTGTGAAAATCATGGTATTGCTAGAGGCGATTTTTTGCGCCTGGGTTGATGCTAGACTAAGATTATCTGATTTTGTTTTGTTGGCTTTTTTATTTTTTCCTAGATACTCCAGCACTGTAGTTCAGCTAAACTGATAGTCATACTGTTCCTTGCAGAGAATAAGAGGAGTTTTAGGTGATATGTGCAAAAAATAGGCAGGGAATGTGTTCCTTTTTCTTAGCTAATCTGTAGGATTAGTTCTCCTGGGTTGCTGAGAGTAGCAGTGTTACTCATATTGCATTTTAAATTAATGCTGCATTTTATTAAATTTTTTTTATGTCTTGAGAGGAATGGCTGGAGATGAAAAATAAAACTTCTCCAATCTTCTCTCTTGAACCTTTAAAAATCTGTCACTGACTTTAATAGTAGTGTTCCCATGGAGATAAGCACAACTAAGTCTATCTAAAAGGAAAAGAACTAATCTGCTTTGAATGAAATATTTTTGCATTTTAAGTAATGTTACTTTAATACACACTTCTTTCTTCTCTGACAAAGTGCTCTTTGATTTTTCAGAAAATGTGTAATCAAAATAAAGAGCAAGTTCTATTGTATTCTCTTCTCTGGCTCCCTCTCCACAATAGACAATCCATAGATAATAACTTTGCAGTAATGAGAAGTTGAAATCAGAAAATATTCCAATTTTTTTCTGAGATACAGGCAGAGCACAAATAGCATTCAGGAAAAATGCAGTTGTACACTGCCCTAAAAGCAGCAGGAGACATTCTACAGAAAAATGCTTCTACTTCTTCAGTAATGACAATCTGGCAAACCATTCCCAGCTGATGGTTTTTTATAATAAATTTTGAAGCACTATTCAGAAAGGCACAGGTGGGACCAAAATGGCTCCAACTCACAGTATCCTGGAACAGTGAAAAAATAACTGCACCAGCTTCAGCATCAAATATTCTGAAAGGCTGCTCCTGATAATTCTCACTTTTCTTTTCGATAAAACCTCATCCAAAAACAAAGTGATTTTTCTGACAATGTGCAAAAAAGACATTTTGCTCCTATTCATTTGCTCTGAACAAAGATTTCAGCGAAGCTTCAGGCTGATCTTGACTGCACCAGCACGCATCCAGAGGCACTCAGTCTGGATTTACAGACTTACCCCGCCTCAGCACAGAGCTGCACCAAAGCCCTCGTCTCACACGTTAGCAATTACAAAGATTTGTAACAACATTGACAGCAATTCAGAAGAGACCTGAACTTCACAGCACTGCAGGCAAATGTGAATGCTACCCCTACCTGACTCCCCTTCTCCCAGCCACCACCAGCCCTCCACCTGCTGGAAATATTTCCTCCCCCACTTCCCACCTCCCTGCTGGGGGCTGGCTCCCTGTCACTCCCATGTCAATCCTCTCCTCTTTGGGGCTAGCAATGAGCTACTCATCCTCCAGTAGCAGATGCTTCAGGAGTGAGTAGAGGCACACAGCTGGATTTTCCAGAGGTCTGTTGAGGTCATGCTGTCTGCAGGAATCAAGGGGAAGGGCAGACAAAAAGCCAGGGAGGATCTTGAAGAGATGGACATGCACCTGGCTAATTTGGGGATGGGGGCTGTATGGTGGCTGGCAATGCCCCTGCTAGGGCATTCACCTGCCCTTGGAAGGAGTGTCAGCAAGGCTTGGTCTCCAGCTTCAGATGAGGAGGAAAGGATAACTGCTGGTCCCACACACGTCTCCAGCTGGCTCTCTCAGCCACTCCTGACAATATAAAGTTATCTGCAGCCCCCAGTCTTTTATCTTGTTAGCTTTTCAGCTTTGTATAGTTGTCTCCATATTATGTTGGAATCATTCATGCATTTCAGAGAAACTTGAGGTTCTGAAAATTGGATCTCTGATAAGCTACCTCAGTTGGGTTTTCAACTTCAGAGACAAGACCACACATTATGTTGCAGGAGTGTGTTCAATTCCTACTAACATTGTAGGGGGTAGAGATTTCATCTGCTAGTGTCTATGACAGCGTCAAACATACGCTTTATGGAATCACATATGTCTTATCAAAGATCTGTTTTCAGAGACAAAAGACCAGGCAGTGATCATCGCATGGTGCTAAGACCCTGTAGTCCCAGGCAAGGAGGCCTTCCAAGCAGGCAGCACCATGGGAGGAGCAGCAAGGAAGGAATCCCCAAGCAGCCTTGTGTTTGAGAGCTGCTTCCCTGCTGTGAGATATAAGAGCAGATGTACAGTGTATGAGGAGAAATCCGCTGTGGCTGTCACTTGTTCTGAGTCTGTTAGCTGTGATAGGGGAAAGGGAACTTTTGTGAGTGCAAAACTGAAGACTGCAGTGGCCATTGTCAGAGACTGAGGGCTTGGGGTGGGCAACCCAGGGGACCATGAAGTTGTGATCTCTCTTTCTGAGAGGATCTGCTTGAATACTGTATGCTGTTCTGGTCCCCACAATTTAAGAAGGGTATGAGGTCCTTGAATGCATCCAGAGGAGGGCAACAAAGCTGGTGAAAGGGCTAGAAGGAATGGCCTGTGAGCAGTGGCTAAGGACTTTGGCTTGTCTAGTTTGGATAAAAGGAGATTGAGGTGTGACCTCATAGCTTCCCACAGCTTCCTGAGAAGGGGAAGTGGAGAATGAAGCGCTTGTCTCTTCTCCTTGGGATCCAGTGACAGAACACATGGGAATAGTTCAAAGCTACATCAGGGAGGTTTGGACTGGACATTAGGAAGCATTTCTTTACTGAGAGGGTGGTCAAACACTGGAACAGGCTTCCTTGAGAGGTTACTGATGCCTCAAACATGTCACAGTTTAGTTGGACAGCACAATCGCTGTAGATCCCTTCCTAATAAACTGAAATATTCTATTCTATACTGTATAGATACTGCTCCTGTTCCTGATATTAAGTGGGGGCGGGGAAGTAGATCCTCAACTACAGTAAAATGCCATGACTTCATGGGAGTCAATAGCAAATTGCAGAGTCTCACTATGTCAATAACTAAACTCCCCAGGGCTGATGGAATCAGTCATAACTTCATTGAAATCCACTGATGTCCATCTGACTCTGAGGTTTTGCTATTGATTATGCTGGGAGTAGGACAAGACCTAAATTTAATTTTGTGATGGTCCAGGAACAGGATACATTATTTCAAAGCATTCATCATTACTGCAGTTAATTGGGGCCTGTCCTGGACAAGGCTGTCTCTTTCAATCATTAAAATGTTGCTTGCCAATCTATGATTTGCCCCGCAGATGTGAAAATCTGTACTGACATAATATATGTAAAGCAGAAGGGGTTTGACTATTTCAGTTTTCGCTTAGGTGTGTAGCCTATGGTTGCCTCAGGTAACACTGAGGTACTACTTAATCATGATAACATGATTAAGATGCAAATCCACATGCCTAATTTAAATACATTTGTTCTCTGAACCATCCACCTGGGTGTAGTTTCTAAGAGTAAATGCAAAGTACTTGCAGCAGGTTTTAGCTCAAGCAGAATCTCAGGGACAACTTCCAAAAGTAATCACTCATTGTCAAGTTGAGGTCACCTTTTTTAGAAGTCCAGGTGTTACACATGATCCTCGCCATATTACAGAATAACAGATCACAAAGTGGTTGGGGTTGGAGGGGACCTCTGGAGGTCATCTAATTCCACTACCCCTGCTCAAGCAGGGCCATCTAGAGCCAGTGGCCCAGGGCTGTGGGCAGTATCTATAGGGTTGCGAGAATATTTCTAGGAGTGGAGGCTTCACAACCTCTCTGGGCAACCTGTGCTCAGTCACCCTCACAGAGGAGAAGTGCTTCTTCATGTTCAGATGGAAACTCCCAGGTTTCCACTGGTGCCCTCTGCTTCCTGTCCCGTCACTGGTCACCACTGAGCCTGGCTCCATTCTCTTTACACTCTCCCTTCAGGTATTTACACATGTCGATAAGATGACCTCAAGCATTTTCTTTATCATGCTGAACAGGCCCAGCTCCCTCAGCCTTTCCTCATAAGAGAGATGCTTCAGTCCCTGAATCACCTTAATGTCCCTTCACTGGACTCTCTCCACTACGTCCATGTCTGTCTCGTACTGAGGAGCCCAGAACTGGACACAATGCTCCAGGCAGGGCCTCACCAGGGCTGAGTAGAAGGGAAGGATAACTTCTCTCAACCTGCTGGCAACATTCCTGCTAACATAGCCCAGGATACCTTTGGCCTTCTTTGTCACAAGAACACATTGTTAATTCATGTAAATGCCTTTTTTTTCTGGGGGAAATGGGCTTTGCACAGGAGGTAGAGGATATCACCCCAGGAGCCAAGGCTCATAGTTAGAGAACCTGCAGAGACACTGCTCACAAGTGCTCTGAACATAACAAAGAGTGCCCTAAACTAACCAATGGATCTACCTTTTCAAGTCCGCTATAGTCATGTCCACCCATCTGTCTTGCCCCAAAACTATCTGGTGTGTTCCTACTGAGAAAGCCTCCTCGAGGAGCAGCCACCATTGAGCAAGGTGACATGCAGTTCCCATTGTGGGATCCTGCTGGACCCCAAGCAAAGCACTAGGCTGGCATTGGTTGGAGGCATAGACAGGAATATGGGGCAGCAACCCACGGTCTGAGTAGACTGAGCCCTGGGTGGACACCTATGCCAGGATATTGTTCCTGACTGCTTGTAAGTAGGCTCATATATCTAAGGTGCCTGTAGCAGCCCCTGACTGGTGAGAGACACAGCCTGGGTAGAGTGGCCATCTCCCCTCCAGCTGTGGGTAGCTGTCCTGTCTTTGTGGGACAGGCCATGACATTGGTGGTGGACTTGGCAGTGTTAGGTTTACGGTTGGACTGGATGATCTGAAAGATCTTTTCCAACCTAAATCCTTCTACGATTTTAATACAGTCGGCATGCAATCTCTGATCTGCAGCTCAGGTTAAACCCAGATGTACTGAAAGTTTGCAGCTTGTCCTGTTCTGCCTGCACCTCCTCCTGCCTGCTCCATTTCCCCTTGAGAATAACTTCTGAGGCTCCAGTGAAGGTTTGCTTCATTTTCACTACCCTGAGGCAGGGCTGTGGGCCTCATTCATACAAATTATGAGCTCTAATGGTGTTTTAATGGCCCTTTCTAGCTAGTGTATGACCCTGCAGAAGGGTTTTAGTGTTCCCATGGGCACACAGCTAATCCTTCAGTAGGTCTGCTTGCAGGCTCCTTCACCCATCACACTGAAGGAGAGTGTCCTGGTGAAGAAGCCTGGTCCTTTACACTGCAGGCTGGGCATATACAGAACATTTCTCCTATAAGAGCCCTGATTTGTATGAAATTCAAATACACCTTGGAAAACCACCAACAATAATATGAGCAAGTGAAACTTGGAATGTGGATTGTTTTGATCCTATGCAGTTCAGGCCACCTCCAAAATGTGACATTGCAACCAAAGGAGTATCACAAGTATGCAAAAGTTGAGAGAGCTGGAATACTCTCATTATAAAATGCACAAACCCACTGTTTTGTAGCAGAAACAAGCCAGCCAGATATGCAGTGTGAGCATGTATTATGATGAGCCTGGGTTATTAGCAGTCACCAGTTTGGAAGCCCTCAGTGAATAAATTTGCTGTTTCAGGATAAAAAGGGAGCACAGTATCTGCTTTGTCAGTAATCACTGCAGAAGCAAATGATGAAATAACAGGAACAGTCCATGAAAATCTGTACAGATACATGCTGGTTTTCTCAAAATTTTTTGTAAGAAATGGGCAAGAGAATTATAGTGCTAAAACAGAGGAACAAACCAATCACATGCTAAAAAGAGTCCTTGGGCTGTGAACAGGGAATGAGATCAGCTAAGTGTGACACACTTAAACACATGATGCAAAGATCAGGTCATTGTTAGTCATGTCACTCAGTTTGTCAGTAGTGATCCAGGATGGGGAACATTCACAAACTGCAGAGCTAAGGAACCTTTCTCCTGTGGATCTCTGCCTTGTGCACTAATGATCATTCCTCTACTCATCCTTTCTGTCATTTCCACATAGGCAACCTCAGAACTGCTCTACATCCAGCACTCCTGTTCCATACCTGTCTTTCCCACCCATGCTTCCCGTGCCTCTGTCCTCCAGCCCTCCAAACAGTTTACCACTTCCTTCTGGCTAGTGTCAGTATTTCCAGTTCCCTTCTTGTTTCCCACCTGCCTCTTGTGGGCTCTCAACCAAGTGCCACAAGCATCCTGGCTGTGCTTATTGCCAGACCCAGTAGACGACAGCTGGAGGCAGTTTTGCCTTTCTGGGAGGGTAAAAACACAACTTCTCTTTCCTCCATTAAAAACCCCTTTGCACAGAACATGCAGGAAGACAACATCTTTGATATTTCTGTGCTTTTGAGAAATTTGGTAGAAATCAGGCTCGAATAGGTAGCAGTGCACGGAGAACAGCAGACACATAACCAGAAATCAGTTGCTAAGGAAATCAGAAGCACAGAACACAAGACTCTGAGGAGCTCTGACTGTGACACGTAAGAATGCCAATAACAGAAATACCTGCAGAATGAAGTAGATGCAGAACAGCCATAGAAATAGTGTGGAGGCTTTGAGAAACCAAAATCTAGAAAGGTATACCACAGAACTTCTGAATTTGAAGTTTTGACTGAGTGTTGTATGACAGTTGTGAAGGATGTTGGTACCTCCAAGACATACCCAACACAGGAAGGATGATACAAAAGCAGCTGAGGATTAATGTGTAGTGTGACTGCATTCAAAACCCAACTCAGTCTCTTGCAGAGGCATATGATATTGTTGCAAGTGGATACAAAAAGCTGAGAGGAAGAAGCAAAATACATTTCTTTTGTGGCTTTCCGGACATGATGGGTCAGAGTAGGAGTCCTAACAGCATGTGAGCATTTTACAAAAGTGGCAGTGAAGGGAAGATAGCAAGTGGGAGTGAATACGATAAAGAAGAAAAACGGAAGCTTTTAGTTCCAAAGAATTCAGCTACAGAAAGGCAGAGGAACACTTTAATGAGGTCCTTAACAGAGAGATGGGCAAAGGTGAAGAGTAAGTGGCCATTTTCTGGACAGCTGAGCTGTTTGCAGAAAGATTTTTGAAAAAAGTAAAAAGAGTGATGCAAAAGACATTTAGGAGGCTCAGGACCAACAAGAGAGCAGGTTGCGGAGTGTTCCTGCTGATTTACTAAACAATGGGTGGTGGAGATAACATGAAAGCCTTTATAAACTATTTTTACTGGCTTGGGGGTTTGAAACAATAATGGAAGGGTTGACTGTGACCTACATTGCATGCCCAGTTTGGAGAAAGGAGTAAATCAAGAGCATGGGAACATCAGAAACTGCTCTTCCAGGCTTGTAAAGCGTAACAGTGATGCTTGGGACAGGCAGCCCCCTCAAGCCAGGGAGCTAGTCAGGCTTTCCTGAACACAGGACTTGAGAGTCCGAGTCAATTTTGCTGCCTGCATCCTGGGAGGCCTTTCAGTCAGTGCCTTGATCTGAATGAGCAGCCCTTTGCATTCAGGCTGGACAGATACAGGGACACACAAGCCCCATGCTCCCCTGACTGCTGGGGCTGTACTTTTAATATGTCATCTTGTGTCTGTTTCTGGATGGCCTACGAGTTTCTTCTCTTCCTCTTAACCCTTATCACTCAGCCTCAAACACTACCCAGACAAAACCACACTGCTCAGAAGAGTTGAATTCCTGAGCAGCCTCCCCTATATGAAGCATATGTTTACTGCCTCTTAAAGATTCCTTAAATGGAAGAGCAGCATAGAAACCTATCATAGCTCATGAGATTTAACCCGGTTCTAAACCAGCATTTGTGGAACTACTGTGTTTGTTTTGTGATGTCATCTCAGCAAAATGCACCTACCACAGGCCATATGGCACTGATTCTGCATTCTGTACCCCCATCAACAGTGCTATTTCTCCTAGTTTTATTGCAGTGACATACAATGCTGATCAGCTCAAAACTTTTTTGAATAGGACTCCCAAATACTTGGCAGTGTATTGCATGACAGTGCTATTTGCAGCTTGGCACTTCTCCCTGATTTATTGTTTCACATTAGTCATCAACAGTAAAACCCATCTCTCCTTTATTGGCTTCAGGTCAGAGACCGATGCCCTGATTCACTTTGAGAAGCACCCAACTCTACAAATATTCCCACTGATGTTTGAGGATCTCCTGTTCAGTTTGCAGAGCAGGTGGTTATAAAACTATCATTTGTTTTGACATGAAATACAACTATGTAAAAAAAAATCCAGTATATAATTTTCACAGTCACCTTTCAGAGCAGAGCTGTATTGCATGCACACCAGCTCCCTTCCTGCTTATTAAATCCGACTGTTGTCTTAACCTGCAAATTTTGGTAACTAATATTTCATATCCCAACCTAGTCATTTAAAGATACAAGACATTACAGATAATTAAAGTCTTAAAATCAAATGCTTGCTGGTTTGCTCATGTCCTAGCCTCCCCTTGTAAGCTGGTTTTGAGCCAGTTGTCTATCTAACTCAATGCTTTGCTGCATTATCATACCACAGCCAATAGCCAATTAATCTCTAACTTTTGTCTTTATGAAGTGCTTTTCAAAAGTCTTGGCACAAATTATCCTCTCTATTTTCTCTTACTATCATCCCACTAACAGCTCTGAAACATTGCAGCAAATTAGCTATGCAAGACTTCTTATCATTTCACATTGTCTGTCTCATCATTGCAAAGAAGGCAGTGAAGCACTGATTTACCAAGACCTGTCTCAAATAGATTACTGCATCCTTAGGAAAAAACAGTGTTTTCTTCCCAACACAGGTTTATGTTGGGTTTCCCCTACACCTGCACATTTGACTGCATTTTCTTTTGGGAATATTGTCTCACTCTGACAATGGAATGGTTCAATTTTTGAGCCCTGCAAATTCTATGCTGACCTGCTTTTTATTGCCTCTGATGTCTTTCACCTTTTTTTCTTTTGCAGGGCTGGATGGCAAGTTCAACCAGGTCCACATTCCCAGCATAGAGAAAAACCAACACATTCTGCAGCTTCTGTAATCATTCCCCTTAGCAGAGTTGCTGAAAGGCTGAGGAACACCAGCCTTCATCCTGGCAGCATATCATTGCTTAAGCACACTTCATAGGTACTTCAACTGCTAGGACATATGGTGCAAAATATGCGCCGGCAAATCATTTTCAACTGTCATGGTCTTTAAGGCCCCAAGATACCTCGTTTGGCAGCCTAGGCTGTGGCAAGCACATCGCTGCATCCTGTGGCATCCTCCTTTCCCCTGACTTATATTCACTTGAGCAGAAGGAAAACAGGAGCTGCGGATTGGTTTCAGTATAGTTACCACTTTTCAACACAGAAGGTTTTATTTTAAAATTACATTTACACTTTATCTTGTATCTTGCTTGTACTTGTCATGTTGATAGTTACCAGGTAGAGAAAAGAAAGAAATGCAACCCCAGATAACCCAGATAACAAACATGTGATGAGCTAATTTTTACTGAAAGTTCTTTTCCACTTTGCAGTGATTCAGCAGCAGCTGCCATAAAATCCTTGAATATTTTAATAGATTATATTTTAATGATAGTGGAATAAATAACAAGTTATTAATGCTCAGGAAAGAAAACCAACCCAAAACCCAGGGCTTTTCTTCAGCTTGCTAATAAACCTGGCACTCTGCTGTTCCAACAAAAGCAATATATCTAGGAAAGCAGCAAGTACAATTTATTCACACTTGACCTGACGCGAGTATCCAAGGACACAAAGTGATCCGAGCTGCAAGGCAAAAACACCTTATTTCTTGCTTTTAGAACACTACAAAGTGAATGAAGTACCCAGAAATGGCTTTCACAGGCAGGACACAGCCAGGCCTGCCCCACAATTGCCCATGGCACTTGACAGGTGGGCAGTGCAAGAGCTTATCCTTCGCTTTGCTGCGAGCAGTCCCACTTAGTTCCCCCAAAGCTGGCCAGACTCTATCGTAGCTGGAAGGCTGGTAGTTCTGTTCTCTCCAGGACTCTGGCACAGCATGTGACATGGCACAGTGCTGGCAGACAGCAGTTCTGGTGTGCATGGCTGGCATAGTGTGCCAACATGCAGAGGGGGGCTGCAGCCCACTGCTTTGCCTGGCTGAGCCCAGACTAGCTCAGTCACCAGAGCCTCTCCTGACTCCCTATGGGTTGTGTTGGCTGAAGGAGCCTTCTGCTCCTGCTTCAGAGATGCCTCCCTGTGCATGAGCAAGAGATGCCAGCCCAGCTGCTGCTCCTCATCCCTTGCTGTACTGCAGCACCAGGTTTGCTGCTGCAGGTAGCACCTGAGCCCTGGAGAAATCAGGGTCATGCCCTCAATGGTGCATCTTTCCTCTCTAAACCCATGCTTTCTACCTGGGTGTCTTTTACTTCAACTTGAAGAGAGCAGCAAAGGAAACCACAGCTTATACAAGCCCCTGGAAGGGAGAAAGGGGGGGTTGAGGTCCCTGTAACACTGTGACTGCTGCAGCCAGCAAGGGCAATGCTCACAGCTCTGCTCATTCCTCAAGGAGATGCTGCTGAGAGCTGGCATGGTCACAGGGGCTCATGGCTCCACTCCAGTGGGATCCTGGAGGGCCAGGGTGTAACTTGGCAGGCAGTACTGGCCATTTTTTCTTGTTTGAGGTAAGATGGGCATCTGTGGAGAAGGGAGGTGGGATGATCCAAGTAACCCCATGGCCAACTCACCTTGGGAGGACTCATGCCTGTGCATGGGAAGGGACAATGACTGGTTGCTGTAGAAATGGAGGAGGAAGGGCAGTTGTGCCTGGTGGGGCCTGGGCTTAAGACCAAGCTGCAGCCCCAGTCTCCTGAGAGTCTCTCTGCTCACCAGAGGGCAATGGCCTCCTCTGAGGCTCAGTCAGAGCAGAAATCTAATTTGGATAGCCAGATGTGCCTCTACTTCTCTTCTTCTGGGCATAGGGAAATCCTGCAATATGTGCACATGTATGATATTGACAAACCAGCCTCAATAGATGCTCAGAAACATTTGAAACATGAATATGAACAGTCAAAATCTAGAAGTAGGCACAGAAACATATAGTAAAAAATACACAGAAATACATAGTAAATAGCTAGTCAAGAAAGTTACATATGGGAGTAGTTTTGAATTAAATACCACCTAAATTGTGATGGTTACTTCACATGCAAAAGGGATGCAATTCGGTCTTATGCTGCGATGGTCACAGTGCCCAAGCACATCAAGGATGCTGGGAGTGAGCACATAAGATGTAGCTGAGTTACGGTGGGGAGAAAGACAGAGAAAAATAAAAAGGTGGGCTAAACCCTCATGTTGTGGTTAAATGCTACCAGACAGACCTCCAGCAGCAAGA
This sequence comes from Campylorhamphus procurvoides, assembly GCA_013396655.1. Taxonomy (NCBI): domain Eukaryota; kingdom Metazoa; phylum Chordata; class Aves; order Passeriformes; family Dendrocolaptidae; genus Campylorhamphus; species Campylorhamphus procurvoides. The sequence continues at coordinate 353,294 of WBMV01002488.1, forward strand.
CCTCTTCCTGCTGCTTGCTCCTGTATGGGGCTGGGTGCGTGGTGCTCTGCCCCTGCACTCCTGCTAGGTAGGTTAGTTATAGCTCCTCCATCCATTTCATGGTAAGACTAGGCAAGGACAGGAGTGGAGGGGACAGAAACCACTGTTGTGTCTCAGGGCCATCTGGGAAGCAAACAGGGGCAGGGAGGTACCTGTAAAGGCATTGCAGCTGAGGCAATGTGTTCTCCATCCTCAGGCTTGGTGGGACAGTTTCATAGAGAAGAGAGGCACAAGGTGTTGGAATATATCTGCATTTCACCCCCTGGGTGACAGAGAACGTTTTGGGATTAAACTGAAAGAATTCTTTCATAGCAATTGGAGTGACAATTAGTGACAATAGCAGGCAGCTGCTGTACTGTGACCGCGGGTTATTAAGCTAATCATAATTGTCTCCCTGTTACCTTGTGCTCCTCCCTGTCTGTATGGGGCATCCATCTGTTGTCGCTCATTCTGTAATTAAACCGGAAGCTCTTTGGGGCAGGGACTGTATTTTCATTATGTCTTGCACGAGGGGGTCCCAATCAGAGCCTCTAGCTTCTACTCCAGCACAAATAAAGTGGCAGTAAATAAGAGAAAATACTCTACTTCTCTTGGATTTGAATACCAGTTACAGCTTAGAAAGCATTACTGTTAATGGGATGTGGTTTGTGGGAGGGAAATGTGCTTCATCAGAGGAGATCCACACGTGCTTTGCTGCTGGCAAAGACCCGAGGGTCATGGTGAGACCAACCCCACTGTGACTGCAGTGTGCCAGCTCTGGCATCCTCTGGGATGCCGGAGGAAGCAGCAGGGAATTTGCCACAGGTCGTATATCGCCTGGGTCAGGGAGGACCTGACAGCTGGGGGAACCTGGGAGATGTAACTACCCGTGTCCCCCCCTCACAGCCTTGTTCCTGGGAGCTGAGCCCCAAACCAGCTGCTGGCTGCTCCTGGGGCATGTGCCAGTGGTGCCCTGTGTGCTGGGGTGTGTGTGTGTTTGCACGTGCCTGTGGGCAGGCCGTGGTGGGGAGGATCTGGCATGGGGCATCCTGCAGCTGGGGAATTGCAGAGCACGGTGCTGTGCTGGGGAGGCTGGTGCTGCTCCAGTTCAGCACAGCGTGCGGGCAGTGGCGAGATCCTCTGCTCCACTGGGAACAGCAGAATCAGGGCAGGACACCAGGGGAAAATACCATCCAAGTGCAACTCCTTGGTCCAGGCAGATCACCATTCACATCTCCTCCTTCTAAAGAATCTCTTCTAGGCCCCTACAGAAATGTATTGCTTCACTACTGCATTAGCAATCTGCTTCAGAGGCAGGAAAAAAAAGCACACACTGCTAGTTCATCCTTCACCAGGCATCAGGCTTTGGATGTGTCAGTGCTCTTATCTTTCTTGGAGCTCCGTGAGGCTGGGAGTTTACACTTTATTGAACACCCTGCGTGGGCAGGACCCATCTCTTCCTCCAGCACGACCTCGAGGTGTCGCAGGACGTGGTGCCACGTGTGGCGGGCACAGCATCCCTCGCAGCCCACGCCGTGCACGAACCACTCCTGGCGCTGCCGTAAGCCCCTGTGCCATCCCCTCCGAAAACAGGAGATGCCTTTGCCATCGCTCCCGCTCCCTGCAAAACAGCTGAAAAAAAAAATAATTCTCTGCTGCCGTAAGAGAATATTGCCAACCCGCCCCGAGAGCGCGGCGCATGTTATGAATATTAATACTCAAGGCTTGGTGGAAAAAATAACCCGAGTGCCCTCTAGTGACATAGGATCGGAGCCATGCCGGGGTGCCGTGGGGATCAGGGGGCTCGGGGCACGGGGGTCTGGCTGAGGGGGGAGTCCAGAGCGGCCTCGAGGGGTGATCTGGGGGAGAGACTTTTGCAAAGGTGAGGATTTAATAAAATAACCCTTGGTCTTGTCACTGTAGCCTGCAGGAAATCCCGGCTGCCTGTGGCAGCTGTGCAGCCTGGGGTATGGGTATAGGAGTATGCTGACCACGTAGAAAGCCCATTGCTAAGGTACCGGCACAGTCCCTGACCTGCCTTTTCCCAACCCTATTACCCAGCTTCTCCAATTCTTCAGCTTGTTCCTGTCTTGAATTCATACTCCCCTGTGACACAGTATTTTCTATGGAAACCAGTCATAAAATCACAGACCAATGTTCCTCGTGGTTCTGTCAGCAGCTGCCCTTTCAGATAAATGAGGCACCTCAGCCTGCTCTCTTGCCCCTACAGCAGCACGGCTCTGAGCCAAAGCCCATTGCCCTGAGCTGGGCATGTCTCCTCTCCCTCCCTTCAGCCCTGCACGCAGCCAGGGAGCCGAAATATCTCTTCCTCCAGCTCTCCCTTGTGTGGGGACTGTGTCTGTCCCAGGCAACTCCCTCGTTTCTATCATGGTTTTTTTTGTGTTTCTCCATTCACGTTTATGCAATGGCAGCAGGCTCAGGTAGGAGCCTACCTGTTCCTTGGCTTCTCAGTGAAAATCCATTTACTGGGATAAGTCAAGTGAGGAGAGAAACAGATGAGCAAATTGCCAGCATTCTCAGCAGGCAGGCCTTTGCTCCGCATGCTGGCTGGACCGGCGCTGCCACTGCTAGGAAGGGAGAGTCAGTTAAAATGGGCAGCTTCATTGCCAATAAATCTTCCCAATCCAATGTGATTACTTGGAATAGAGAGAAGCTCTCATGCAATAATGCAAATTATCATCTTAAGTCAAATAATAATAAATAGTGAGGCTGATAATGCTGATTTTAATTATTTGTTTATTATGGCAAAGCAAGACAGGAACAAAATGCCACTGAGCTGATCTTATAAGCAGTCCTTGGCCCAAGCAGGCTGCAATCCCAACACACAGCCCTGCACGGCAGTAGAAGGATGGGAATGCTCACATCTGCCACACACAGGTTCTTGGGAAAGTTTGCAAGTTGTGACCTGTTCAGTCAGAGGTATTGGGTTGCCTAATGACTCTATTATGATGATTTTGGTTTAAATGCAAGCTTGAAATAAGTGAGAGCTGAGTGTATTATTGCTTAGCTTTAGTCTGCCGAAGGATGAGTCTTTTAATATGCATGGCCAGTTTGCAGAGCTTTTGTTTTCTACTGCTCTTTTGCAAACCATTTAAAAATATTGACTTGGAACCATAAAGAAAACACCCAAACATTAATTCCAGAAAAAAGACTATTTTTTTCCTGGGAACTCTGACTGGGAAGATGTAGCTAGTAGATGCACTTGATTTATGAAGGAGCATTCTTGCAGCTCTGACCCCTTAAATATTGCAGCTGCCTTGTGAATATGAGTTTTCAAGCCCTGACTACCTGTGAGAGATCAGGCTATGACTGCTGTGATGGGTGTTATCCCAGAGGACAACCCCAGGGTGGGTCTCTCAGGAGTCAAAAATGGGGATCTGTCTCTTCCCAGCCATGGGGACTGCACAGCAGCATTTTAAACCTTTCAGCTGATGCTAGCTGCAGCCTGCATTGCACTGCAGAGAAACAGGCAATCATTCCTGCATGTCTCAGTCCATAAACCAGCTCATAAATCACCCCAGCAGCAGCCCAGGGAGAGGACAGGAGCTTGTAATAGCATTTCTCCATCATTTCCAGCCAGAATCTTTCCCAAAGTGCCCTTGCCCCCGCTCTTAAATCCAAATTCAGTGCTGAAAATCCTGCTTGCTGCAGCAGAAGACCATAACTGTGCCCTCTAACTGTGATGGGGATGTTAACTGCAGCCCTGCACTGTAGCTGCAGTGGGAGCAGGAACTGTGTTGGCAGAGCTTCTCTCTGCTTCCCCCCTGTCAGATGTGATGTCCTTCCAGGATGTTTCCTCCTCTGTAACAGTTAACAAATAAGATGAATGAATTGAGCAATAAGATGCCACACTGCTGCCTGTGACTGGACTTTTCCAGTCTCACTAACTGCAAACGCTCTTCTAAGTCAGTGGCCCTGAGTCCCTGAGGAGTTAGAGCTTCCAGTACTCAGGTTTGCTGCAGACAAAGTCACAATGCCACTCCTGGTTTTGTGCAAGCTGACGTGTGAGCATAAGCCTGGGTGGGGGGATGAACAGGGCATCCAGCTCATAGCCACAAGCTCTCACAAGGAGCCCTGCATTTATTTAATAGTCCAGCTTTGCAACTTGTCATGAAAGATGTAGGCTGAAATAGTTTACTTTCCCCACCTTCCCCTCACAAATTATTAATAAAATGTAAGTATAGAAAGGAAGGATAATTTTTGGTTTTGCATCATAAGATTCCACAACACCAAGGCCATGCCATTTTCTCTCTCAGCTCAGAAGCCGTTCTCCAAGCCAGACACCAGGCTCTGTCCTGAAGTCAAGCACCCTGCCATCTCCTCCCTTGGCCACTTTGCTTCCCCCCATGTAGGCAATATTGGTGGCTGATTGTCTCCCCCTCAGCAGCTGCTAGAAATCCTTTCCCAAACCCACCTGCTGACTGCACAAGTCTCTCTTAAATAATCTCCAAAATTTTCTAACAGAGGTTTTTGTGGCGAATGAGGACAAGTGGAGAGCCGTTTAACCATGGGCAGCAAAGGGGCTGGTTTTGCTGCTGCCCTCTCCTTTGTGGCCATATTGCAGTTCTCTGTCCCATCCTTCAGCATGAAGACCTTGGGGGAGAAGGGGACTGTCCCTGGAGGGTGTTTGCACAGTGCCTCACCCGACATGACCCACCAAGGAGCCCCTCAATGTGCAGCGAGGTGGGTGTCATGCACGCCCACCAGGTTCAGAGTTTTCACTGTGGGGACCTCAGTGCAGAGCTCTGGGCATAGTCATCAACAAAGTCCTGCAGCTGTGGGGCAAGGAAAGCGTGTGCTTATGTGTCCCCTAAGAACCAGCTGGTTGCCTCTCCAGGGCACAGGCTAGAGAGAACTTTGTTCAGCCATTTTATGTGATATTAAGTTGATATATATGTAAAATAGGAAAATAAATAGGAAAAAAAGGTAAAAGTAAGCTGTCTTTGAACCAGTATCAGTGCTGGTGAACAAAAAGTGGTGATCAATGGTGAATAAAAGTAAGCACTAGTCCCTGCTTGAGACTGTAGGCACCTGGTGAGAAATGAGTGAACTTACTGCCCAAATGAGAAGCAAATGAATTCCATTTACTTGCCTTCACCTTTGACTTTGATGTGCAGAATCAAAATCTCTGCCCTTCCCATACTGATGGAAGCAGCACAGAGGTGCCATGGCTTTCTCAGGACACTTATGGTTCTGCAATCTCCACTCCTTCCCCTGCTCTCTGCCCCTTTATCTGCTGATAAAAAATCTGAATTCAAAGAGACTGATCCTGGGGTACGAACTATGTCCTCACTCATTTCTATTATACATCAAGAGAGTATCTGCTCATCTGAAATAAAAATAGATCCAACAGCAAAGGAATCAAAAGGCAGAGCTCAGCTCTGGCCACAGCCTTTCTCCAGCTGGGAGACCAACACCCAGCCCTTCACTGCTGCTCCTGAGCAATAAATAATTCCTGCTGAAGAGAAAGCAGATGAGGAGAGGCAGACAGAGAGCACATGCTGCTTCATTTAGCAGCACATCCTCAACATGAAAGGCACTGAGCAGCCAAGCCACTGGCCAGCATTTATCCCTCTGATAAAAGAATGTGTTGGGAAGTGGCTTGCAGGCTGCCAGGATGGAGATGGCAGTGACACGAAGGGCTACTCTCTCTGGCAAACAGTGGCAAATGAGTATCACACACCTTCCCCTATGTCTGCATAGGAGGTCTGCAATAGAGAATGGTCAGCAGCAGGAATTAGGGTAAGGAAAGGGATTTGCTGGCTGCTGGCCTTGCAAAGGGCTGGGCTTCAGTGCATTCACTCTGGCAAGGGTCAAACCCAGTGTCTGCAGACTGCAGTGAGAATCTGGCAGCTGGACTTGATGGCAGCCAAGCCAATGCTTGAAGGTAGTAGCCTGGGTCCCCCCGACGTGGCCAGCTCTGTGCTGGAGCCCATGTCAACCACACTGAAAACATCTCCCACTGGTGGCAGTGAGAGCAGGAACAGGGTTCTCTTTCTCATGGGAGAGATGGGAGGTATCCCATGTTTGCCTAAAGCAGGAAAAGTTTGCACTCTCAGAGCAGTTGCCCAGAGAGATACTCCATCCCTGGAAACATTCAAGGTCAGGTTGGACAGGTTTCTGAGCAGCCTGATGTAGTTGAAGATTCCCCTGCTCATTGCAGGGGCTTAGAGTAGATGATCTTTAATGGTCCCCTTCAGACCCAAACTATTCCATGATCCCAGAACAGCTTGTGCAATTGATGTTGCTGAGACCTAGATGACCAGACTGAAGGGACACCAAACTAGTCAAAGCATAAATTATTTTTCCTGTCTGCTGTCAACTACCTTGCTGCCTAATAGAGAAGTTTCATCTTGATGGGGAAACCCTCCAGTCTGAATGATACCATTCAGAAATAGTCTTGCTTTGTTTTCCAGATACTTCAGACATTTCTAACACACACAATCCTTGCTAAATTTTCCAAGTAAATGACACGTAAATAGTGATTCTCACAGAGAAAGAACACGTGTTTTCCACTTCACTTACACCCTTTCTACTGTGAGGCAAAGGAGCTCTTGGATTGATTGGCAGGGTATGCTCCTCCTTGCTAAATGCTCCAGTGAGTGCAAAGAAACCTAACCCGTGAGAAGGGAAAAGCAGATGCATCACCAAATGGTATAATACTCCATAAATTTTCAGTACTTAGTGATTTATATCTCTGAATAAAGCACATCTAGCATATTGGATGGCTCAGTGGCTGTTCTAAAACAAAATGCTTTCTAGCTCCTTTTTCACATTCTGTCACTAAATCTCATGGAGTATCTCACAGGAAAATGAGGTGGAATTGAAATAAATTGTCCTGGAGGCAGCTGCAGGCTCATGGGTGTTTAATGTGTAAAAGACTAGAAAGCATCACTTCACTTCCAAGCTATCCATTTGCCAAAGGTTTATTTCACAAGCATTACATGCTGCTTTTATTTGTGTTGTTATCAGGCCTTAGATTCACACAGAAAAGAGGACCTCTTTGAATCTGACACCTTACCACAAGAGAATAAGAAATTGTCCTACACTGGGCAGCTTATGTTTGAAATACAGAGAACAGATGAAAGAAGGAAAGAAAGGCACAGGAAGGTTCATTTACTTTCCTCATTTCATGCAGCAAAGCATCAGACCCTAATTCACAGTTCTGAAGCTGCAGGCATGTCCTGATCCTCACAGCAGCTCCATGTACCCAGCGCAGCTTTGGGTGGCGTGGCCTGTCACTCTTTACACCTCAGAATGAGTTATGGCTGGACTAAGTGATATAGCCAGGATTGAAACAAGAAAACATAAGAGGGGAAAGAATAAAAGGAAGGAGTGAAGGATGAGGAGCACATTTTCAGGTGATCTGGCATCACAGGGATGAAAGGAAGGGGTCAGTTGACAGAAGCAGAGAGCAGTGCTGACAGTGCCCTGGCAGAGAACAGTATAGAAGCTGCCCAGAGAGAAGGAAGAGGGGTGGAAGGGCTGCCAAGCAGGCACAGGGTCATGGCTAGTGAAAAGGGCGGTGAGAGCTGGGGTGAAGTGGCTTGCAGACAGCCTGGGAACAAGAAGGAAAAGGACAGCTCTCTGAAAACGCTGCAAGCTGAAAAGTTATATAAGATTTAAACCAAGTTTCAGGGTAGATGGAGGAAACCACAGCGACAGTCAGGCTCAATCCTATGGGACAGAAGGCAGCAGCGGCAGCAGCAGCAGAAGGAAACGCAGCAATACTGCCAGGGATGCAACTAGTGCACACTTCAGCTTGAGGAAATGCAGGCAAGGCCAGAGGAGTGACAACCATGGATGGTCTTTTTGGCTGGGAGAAAGCACATTTGTTCTTAAAACGAGTTGTAAGAAACAAAGGCAGAAGCATTAAATGAGGAACCTATCCCCTCGCTGGGGACACAAACGCAGCTGTGAAGCAAACACAGCCTGGGAAACTGAAACGAATGCCTTTTGCCTGGCAGCCAGAACGATGCCGCAGCCCAGGCTCCGGTTCTGTATCACACCCACCCCCGGAGCTCCCCGGGATGAAGGACGACCGGGAGGCGAAGAGGGCTGCGGGGTGACACCGGGGCGGGGGCTCCCCAAGGCAGGAGCTGCGGGGCGACCGAAGCTGCTCTTTTTTGGGAGGCCCACGAGAGGGAGCCAGGAGTAAAGGAACGGCGGCAGCCGGCTTCGTGGAGCCGGGAGTCCCGGCGGCGGCCGCGGGGAGGATGCTCCGCAGGGTACCCGGACCCCGCCGGGGTACCCGAGCCCCGCAGTCCCATCACATCGCCCCAGGCACGACCTGCACGGCCGGGGCTGGCCGCCAAAGGGTTGCCAACATATTTACACCGTTGAGTACTCGCGGAATAGGTTTTGTAGGGAAACTTTGCTGTCAAAGGCTAAACCTGCCGTAAGGATCACAGGTGGACGCCTCTTGTGCTCACCCCTCTTCCTCCTGCGGCTCTGCTTCTTGAGTTCAAAAGCAATGGGCCTTTGCCATCGCAAAGCCGTGTGATCTTAGCCCCTTCGCCACGGACCCCGCTGCAGGGGCCAGAACGTTGGGGACGGTCCCATAAGCCGCCCTAAGCCAGCATCTTCCCGCAGCCAACACCGTGGAGGGAGGATGAGGAGATGAGTGTAGGGAAACTCAGCACTGATGGCGTGGATGAAAGCTGCTTTCTCAGCACCTGCTGAAGACTACACCTTGTCACCTCACTGGGAAATAAATGGGGTTTGGACTCTCCCGAGGATAATCCTTTGAGCCCTAAGCTCTCGAAGAGGGTGAACAAATGCTTGTGTTAAGCTTTTGTTTAAGCACTTTTCTGAGTCTGGTTACAGAGCTCCGCACCTTGCAGAGAGAGATTTGGACCCAGAGGAGCTACACGCACTTATCTGGGGAAGTCTGTGGGAGATATGATGTTGGTCCAGAGAGCCAGGAGGTCAGCAGTGCCTGTGAACCTCCCTGAGAAGGCTCTGAAACACCCCTTGTGTTACAACAGAGAAGCAGCAGCTCAGCTGACCAGAGTAAGGGAAAGTCTTGAGGCTGTACATAGAAACTGCTGTTTTAAAAAGTGGCTACAAAGGGAAAACACAGTCTCTAGTGAAAGGCAAATTAGTAGCAGGCTCTCTCTAGCGAGTGTTCAGGGGAAGTGTACAGGGCCTGTGTTGTTATGACTCTCCTTAAGCTCCGTACCACACTGAGAGAGGCACAGCCAGAGCTGAATAAATAATACATCATAATTTTCAAGTCCCAGAGAGGTGACTTGAAGGCAGTTCAAAAGTTCAGTGAATTATCAGTTCCCCTTGGGTTCATTATTTCTTTTGCAAAGGATGCTATCAATCTCTATAACTCACTAGCCACCAAAAATAATAATAAGTAAAAGATCATTATGTTGAAATATGTGTTGTAAAGCAGCATAGCAATTTGGAAGATTAATTCAGTCCAGAAGGGGCAATAGCTGCTGGCGAGAGATGGGCTGGACACCAATTATTGCTCTCACTCATTACTTCCATGGACAGAGACTGAGAAAACACCTGCAGTGCATGAATAATTCTCCTTGAGTTAATATGCTTTCATTCAGTGCTGATTAACTCTATTTATACCTCATCTATGGTGATGCGAACATGTGATTAATTCCTTTATTTCTGTAACTCTCTGATAAACTGCATTTATTTGCCACCTCTGACCTCCTCATATGCATGCTGCCCATTAGTCCTCCTCTCAGCCCTGGCTGCTGCTGCTGCTGCCATCCCAGGCCTTCAGTAGCCATCAAATAGCTGCTTCTCATTTTCTTTCCTTCATTTAAAAGCACCTGCTACAAAAATGTGGGTCAAGAGAGAAAAGACATTGGAAATTTCCCTATGATGGTGGAGGAGAGGGGGTGTACTTTGTGCACATAATATTAGGTTCTGTAGGTCACTTGGCCTTTATGAAAGCCTAAAGGTACCACCGAAGAAATAATGACCAAATGTGATCTGTTTGGGGTGTTCTGTCCTGGGTAACTGACAGCTGCAAGGGAAGGCATCTTGGCCATGCTTCAATAAGCAAGGCATGACCAGCTCAAAATCAAATGTTGCCACTGGTGTCACTGAGAAATAGCCTTTGTCATGGGATTTTTCTTTTCCACTTTTATTTTTCAGGTTCATTTTAATTTTTATTTCTCTAGCTTCTGCTCTGAGTCAAGGCTACAGGGTTCATGACCTTGGGCTTACTCTTGAAACACATGAAGGCCAAACACTGTCCTCCTGAGGCTGGCAGGACGAAGTCTGCAAAGAAAGATTGAGTATATGAAATATTCCTGCTTCTATTCCTGCATCACTGCCTAAACACAGCACTAAAACTTGTCTTGAGATGGGATGTAAAGTAAAAATATCTGACTGCTTGCAAGAAGTAGAGAAGCTCTTTTACTTCATTGGCAGGGGAGATGCATTGTCCAGTGGAAATGTTGGCTCACATTAAGAATGGGAGCAAAAACCCCAGTCTGAGAGCAAACTGGGGAAGTTTGACTTTGGTTGTTAGAGTAATCCTGGAAACAGCTCAGGTGTTTCTGAGCTGCAGATGGTCTGGATTTTATTGTCAGGTCCCTTCTACATCTCTAAGTCCAAGTACTGCAGTGCTTGGATTCCTAGTACAGCAAGCAACTATCTTAAAACTTTAATATATTACCTTGAGATCATTTCAGATCATAGAATTACAGAATCGTGGAGCAATTTATGTTGGAAGGAACTGTCAGAGGTAATTTGGTGCAACACCCCATTCAAAGCAAGATGAACTTCAAGATTAAAACAGGTTACCCTCTGAGCTTTGAAAATCACTAAGGATGGAGATTGCACAACTGTAGGTGACCTTTTTCAGCACTTAACCACATTTTCCACGAAAATCTTTTCCTTTACATATAATATCTTATTTTTTACACATTCTTACGTGACATCCTAGATCTAACACTTAGGACCTGTGGCATTTCCTACAATCTAAGTAGAAGGAAACTTGGCCTATCTGTTAAGCCCTGCCCATGCTCTCGCTGCAGCATAAACATGTGATTTCCTAGTGTAGGACAGGATGGATTCCCCAGAGGTGCTGAAATACCTCTTCTAATACCTAATTCCCACCACTGAACTATGAATCTTTTTCCTCTGACTTTCTGAGGGCAGGTTCCTCATTTGCATTTTCTTTTGATCATTGTTTTAAAATCTTGAGGGATTTAGCTGCCTGCTCTGTTTATCTTGCTACCCTTTCTTCTCATTCAAGGTCTCCAAACACCTTCCCTAGGATGAAGATAAAAGCTTGCACTGAGACCCTGGCCATTTTGTCTAATTCCCCAGTCTAATTCCCTAAGTCTTGTCTGGCTTAAATGTCATTGTACCTTTGTGTAGATGCTTCAAGATAACTCACTGTCCTCCTTCTCCCTGCATCTCAAACCACTGTTTTATTTCCAGTGTGTCCAAAGTCTTTCCTTTTCTTGGTAGAGATCTGTGCTCAGTAGCCCACTCTGCTCTTGTGGCACTTCAAATCCAGGTCACCCTACTCAAGCCTTTGGTGAAGAATTTGTTGTAAATGACCTCCTGCCACTGATGTCTGTGGTTTAGGTGTCTCTGCCAGTGCTTTTCATCATCATCAGGTACTTTTCTCTTTGTGCCTGGTATGTGGGGGAGTCTGGGGACAAGAGGGTCAGAGCTGGCAAGGGTGTGTTAAATTCACCTTCATTGTGACTGTGGCAGTGATGGCTGTTCAGCTGCAGGGCTTGCTGGCTCCAGAACCAGCAGCTTTGCTCTCTCCCTGCAGGCTAGAAGGGAAGATCTCCCATGCTGCCTGAGAGGGCCCCTGAGGTGCCAGCTGGCCATTTGGGGGAGAATGGGATCAAGCTTCTGTCCCATGGGTGAGGGTTGTTTGGCTATCACACACTGCCTTTACTTGCTTTGCAAACTGAACATCAGTTAGTCTCTCTTTGGCTTCTCTTGTGATATTTCAGTGTGACCTCTTCAATTTTGCCTCTCTTTGCTGAGGCTTCTTTCACTCCAAAGCTGTCACAATGTTCTCCAGAACCAGCCCTGTCACACCAATAGAGAGCATTATCTCCCACAACAACACTCCTTGCTCCCTGCCATGGGTTCCTAGCATTCCTCTCCCCAGAGGCTCCCAATACTTGCCCAGGCTGTCAGATCTCAACGTGGTCCAGGAGAGGCTGGCACCAGGTACAGGTCAAATACCATTTGATTAAACCACTTTGTGGTGGCCGAGACTGGGACCTGCCACTTACTCCTGCCCCGAGTGGCTCAGTACCTCCTGCTAGCATAAAATAGCCCCAAACCAACCAAGAACATATTGCATCTGGAGATTTCTCTGCCTCCAGAAGATCAGCAGGATGTCAAAGGCTTAAATAAGAAAGAGGAAGGCTCTTAAAATGAGATTTTATAGCCCCACTGTTGTGTTTTAGCATGGCAGAGTGATGTTTCAGGTGGCGGTGAGGTCAGATAACCATTGACAGAACATTGGGTGGCCAGGTCAGACTTCATCAAACAACACTGAGATTTGTACAAGGGAAAAATACTGTAAATTGGAAAAATTAATGTAATTTGCCTTTCCAAGGCTCACTGTTTAAGGAAAGTCATCAATACTGAGAGATGGTTAGATGTGAGGGGTGGCACGACAGTCCACAGATGGACGGACATTGGAGTCAGGCTATATGGGGATTAATTGCTGCAAGCCCAGAAAATAACCATAAAGGGATAACACAGCTGCTGCTGGAAAAAGCAAACCTCTTGGCTTCTTGCACCGCCTCACTCACAGTGTTCCCCTCCCCTCCATCCCTCGCTGCTCCCTGCGTGCTGCCATAAGGCACATCCTGGAGCTGTGGTTAATGGAAAAGTGATTTGTCTCATAACTGCAGCTTTACACAGTGTGCCACTGTGGGCGTTACAAATTGCTAAGCAGATTTAAAGTGTTCTTTGAGCTGCAAACTGCAGTATTTCTCCACGTAGTGATTATTATTCATCTTTTCCAGGACACTGTGGGCCTGATCCTGTAATCTGCACTCCTATTAAAGCCAGTGCTGTGGCAGTACTGCCACCATACAGACGGCAGGAGTAAGACCCAATTAATGTAGCCATAGGGAAGAGTAGGGCAGCAAACCACTTTTTTTCCTTTCTTTTTTTCCTTTTTCTTCTTTTCCCCCTCTGTGTATGCATGTGGATTTTCTTGTTTTGTGGCCACTTCCAGAGAAGTGTGTCCGGGTGCAGGCTGCTGGCCAGTGCAGCACAGGTGTACTTGCCAGCTTACAGGCTCTCTGGGGACATGTCCTCTCCCACCCTTCATCATTCTGTCTTTGTCTTTGGTCAGATGGCCAGTAAGTCTTTCTCAATGGAAATGACATCCAGACTGGTTCACAACCATCAGAAGTTTTGCTTAGGTGCAGCTGATGCTGTCCAACATCACCATGTTTGGTTTAAAACAAGTGCTCCTGTTATGTTGGTAATTCTGGTTCTTCCTCCTGAGCTGTGAGCATGGTGCAAAGGGGCACAGACACACAATTAAAATGCTATGTCTGGAAAAGCAGGAGGTCTAAAAATGTGGGGTGTGTGTATGTCTTGAGCCCTGATCCTCAATAGCAGCCCTGCAGGGGCCAGTCCCTACAAATAGCATCCCCTATGGGATGCTACAGAGAGAATTTTTTGGTCTGTTCGCTGCGCAACATCAGAGTCTGTCCATGGACAGTTTGGAAAAAGCCTCTGACTCTCATTCATCCTCTTCATCTGCAGAAGACAGCTCAGTGCTCTTCTGAAGGGCAGTGACTGGCCCACTGGCTCCCTGCCTGGCGGTGGTGGCAGCAAGGTGGTGAGCTGCTGCTGCACTTCAAGGGGCAGAAAACCCAGGATGGCTGCTGTGGTGCTGTCCCACTGGTCCTTGTGTCAGAGGAAGGTGGCTGCTGCAGGGCATGGCAGCAGGGGATGGTGTGTCTGTGTCACCCATTACCTCCACCTCACCTTGCCTTAGGCTCAGTTGATGAGTGCTCAGGCAACAGTGAGCCTTGTGGTGTGAGATGTTCATGGAAACGCATGTTGCTAAGCAAAGAGGATATTGTGCTTTGTACTAGAGTGTTTATAGCTTGTGAGATTGCATGCCTTGAGGAGAGTTGTAACAGCTGAGTCTTGGAGCTGCAAATACATGGCTCTTGAAGCCAAGGATGAGCTTGAGTTGTCCCACCAGGGGGAGGGTGTTAATGTGTCTGTGACACTGGGACACTTGGTGTTCTCAGCAAGGGCTCCTTAAGTCCTTCTGGGTTTTGGACAGGAGTTTTGGCCACACAGGGAAACCTCTGCCTCCTTGCCCCAGATCCCAGCAGCACAGGGAGCCTGGGTGAAAGCAAACATCTCACTTTCACTTCCTTCTGAAACCTTTCTGTGATTTTTCCCAGTCTCACAGAAAACCACAACAAATCTCCAGTCCCCTCCCAGGGAGGCAAAGCCAGCCAGGAATACTTCAGGGAGTGAAAAACACTCTGTCAAAAATACCTGGAAAAGCAAGTGGAGAAAGGTCATGATTAGTTGCTTTTCTGCCATGTGCTTGTATAATAATGAACCTTGGGAGCGAGGCCATGTTAGTCCTAATTACAGCTCTTTAAATATTTATATAGCTTAATCTGCTCGCCTTGCTCTTTGGCATGGTCCAACATATCTGTAGGGCTGACCTTTCCAACTCAGACCCATTTGTATACTTCCCAGGCCCCTGGGTAGCTATTACTTTGCTTTATCTGAGAGGGGGAAAATTCATCACACCAGAAGAGTAAATCCCAGGTAATAAGAGTACAATGTTAAATAAAAGCAAGAGGTACAGATGTGTTGTTTTGACTGCATAACAGGTTCATACACAATCTCCTCTCTCAAAGTCACTTATGCAGATTCTTAAGTAATGCAAAACCTGCAGATTTCAGGAAAATTAGCCATTGGACATGCCCTGAAGAATCAACTGAGACAACCATGCTTATTTTCCTGTGTGACCTCCATCAAATTGTAAATATCTTCAGCAGTAACAGACTAGTACATTAACCCTCTCTTTCACCTCTCAATGCTTCATTACAACAGGTCTGTTTAGATATAATGGGAATGGCTGGAAGATAGATGAGATGCTCATGGCTATGATGTGAAATTAGTTGTGTAACCAATCCCTTCTTTAGCCCTTTTCTTGAAGTCTTTCTTCAAATACCTTTCTTTCAACAGACCTAGGGATCCTAGGCTGATTTCCAAAGAACCACTCATAAACTAGAGGAGTGAAAATCCAAACTAATGTTAGTTAATATCCTCCAACCTTAGATCCCATTCTGTACACTGAACATCTGGGAGTTAAATCCATGTAGTAACTGTCCCACAATGAGTCTGTGAGGAAACTGGCATATTATGGACTTCGGTCACCTTGGCAATTTGAAGAACCGGTAGTGCAGCATACTTTATCCTGAGCACCCTTATGAGCCTGTTATACAGGCAAAACAACACATCTGTGCTTCTTGCTGCTTCCACAAAGCCTTAATTAAGGAAATGTTACACCAGAAGAACTAAATTAGTTTGCATAAAAACTGTCTGATATCCTCATGCTTCTCACTTCCATAACAAATTTCCTGGCTAGTCTAGGTCTGAAATATAAAATAAAACCAGGACAGGGACCATTCTCTAGCCCTGAAGCCAAGTGGCACAGATCAGCCATTTTCAGTCCATAACACATCTGATTTTGGGTCTCATCTGGTCCCCCTGTGCTGCCTTCATGGCCTTAATACAGTATTACTAGAATTATCTTTTTATTTATTTTTCTCCCCAGTTCTAATTGTATAGAAATAGTATTGCAGTTGAGCAGGGTGGTATTTTGTTTTTATGAAAATGGGAGTATGGAAGAAGCATGGTGCTGTGTTGGGAGGATGCTGCTGAAGCTGATGCAGCCTTTCCCTTTCCAGGAAAGTTCCAGGCCAACAGCTGATTTCTTCTGGACTTAAATGTCTCATATAGAATGAGTTAGGTTCAGCCAACCTAATCTGAGGCCAGGCTATGGGGTGCCTTCCTCTGAATCCCTAACATCCCCAGGCTGGGGGTACTGCAGACTGGGGAATCAGAAAGATGTATTTGGAAAGTCTTTTCCTAGGCTAAGAAGCCTTGAGGTTATGGGTCTTTGGCCTCAATTTCCTGAAGTTCAGACAGAGGGAGAGACAAGAAAAATATTTTTTTGTGAACCAGAATTCCTGATCTTCAGCCAGCTCTGGTACCAACATTGCCACTTATGCTGGGTTTCCAAACATTAACCAAGTGATACTGCTCCTTGATAGGATTGGCCTCCTTGGTACTCGTGTGAGCACACCACAGTTCCAGCGACACCATAACTAGATCAGCTCACTGGTGCTGTCATTCCCCAATGCTTGAAAGGAGTGTGTTCATTTATCAGCACTGCACCGCTCCCCTGAGGACCCTGCAGGAGCCTGACAAGGTCAGAGCTGCATGTTTGCTCTCCATCTGGAGAAGCACCACCAGAACAAGGAGAACCACAGGAAAGGGGCGGCTCTCCTGGAGCTGGTGCAGTTCTATGGGAAGGCAAGACCACTTCTGGCAGGAAGGCAATGATCCCACTCTTTATTTGGCTTATGGGGAGCTGGACTATATTTCTGTAG
The DNA here is from genome assembly GCA_013396655.1 of Campylorhamphus procurvoides. Lineage (NCBI taxonomy): Eukaryota > Metazoa > Chordata > Aves > Passeriformes > Dendrocolaptidae > Campylorhamphus > Campylorhamphus procurvoides. The sequence goes on from WBMV01002488.1 coordinate 369,964, forward strand.
GTAACTTTGTGGATATTATAGGTGTGCTGTACAGATTACACTGCCAGATAGGACAGTGGTGGGATAGTTTTCCCAGAACCACCCTGTTGCCAGTGAGGAACAAGATAAAAGTAACCTTCAGCATCTTATTTTTTTACCTCAGAAGTACTCCAGGGTCTGCCAAGGTGGACATTAGCAAAGGTAGTCAGTGATGGGTAAAGACCCTACCAGATTTGAGCAATGCACTCAAATGCCTTGAGAAGAGTTTTATCAAACATAGTGCAGAGACAGCCTCCAGTAATAGATATGTATAAATACATGTAAATTATAGAATATATATTCAAATATTGAGGCAATATATGACACCTCTGTTCTCCAGGTATTGACTCTTTATTTGCTTAGCATTCAACCCTCTTTTCTTCTACATATAAAATCCTAAAATTGTTAAGATTGGAAAAGACCTCTCAGATCAGCGATCCAACCATTAACCCAGCACTTCTGTGTGCACCACTAAAGTATGTCTCAATAAAACATCTCATGTTTTTTGAACACTTTCAGGGATGGCGACTCTACCATTTCACTGGGCGGTGCTTGACCACCCTTTCAATGAGGAAATATTTCCTAATGCTCAATCTAAACTTCTCCTGGTGCAACTAAAAGGCCATTTCCTCTTGTCCTGTAACTTGTTACCTGGGAGAAGATACAAAATGTATTGCACAACTCAAAATGAAGTCTCCCAAGACTTAAGAGGTTTTCTGCCTCCTACCACCACCCCGTAACTGTTAGCCAGGCTTGCTGCCCTTGCACCTCATTCCCGTGTTTGAGGAAGTTTGCTCAGCTCTGCACACTCACAGAAGCTCACACAATGCAGGATTCAGCTACCAGCAACACACTGGTGAAATAATTAATCACACTGTGAACCTTGTATGTATATAATAGTAATACATGCCAGACAGAAAAACTCTCTAGGAAAGGTTCTTTAGCTCATTATTTAACTCAGCTAATTAAGAAGGTGAGCTATCAGTGTTTAGTTCCTGCAGCTGAGTTTCCAAAGCTGAGCAAGGTGCGGGTTGATTTTGGGGTGCTGTGAAGTGCTTAGGAAGACCTCTGGGAAACCCAGTAAATTTGCAGGTCCTGTATAAGGGAAATCAAAGCCCAGACGGCACAGCACACCTCTCCAAGGCAAAGATGCTCCTCTGTGAGGGAGTGGGCTCTTCTCTTCCATTTCTGCAGGCATGAGGAGAGCTCACCTGGCAGACACCAGCTCCTGGTGTGGTCCTGGCATGACCATTTCCTCTTCAGACAGGACCTGTTTGGGTCTTGGGAGTTTGTACCCAGATGATGTACCAGCTACCCAGTGCTGCCCTGTGCCCTCTAACATCTGTTCTGGAAGCAAAGGCAGCACTGAGCCTTTGCCACAGGGATCTGTCCCTGAGGAACCAGAAGGGTTTGTATTGCCTCCTCCTGAAGGGAACTGAAGAGTGGGAAGAAAGGAGGCAAATGGTATTCCTGAAATGTGGGAAAAGAAACATTTTATCATGGTTGCCATGGAAACTGGAATGGACAATAAGCACTTAGATGTTTTATCATTTCCCTTAGCACTTGTAGCACACAACCTGTGTGAAAAGAAGCATTATCCTGCCCAGGGAAGCTGACAGATACCTGATGGGAAAAAACTGGGGGAGAATCTTTGCCGGGGCTGACTGAATACATCTCAGCAGAGGGGCTGCAGAGACAGCAGGGGCATGGCACTTCCTGAGGTGCTCCCAAAGAATAGGAATGGGACACCCTGGCAAGAAGGACTGTAGGGGCAGCGCAGAGTCAAATGTCAGGGGACACAGGATTTGGCACAAAGAACCCCATGCACCCCAGGGCACATACCATCCTGGGAATCTCATTAGTGCTAGCCCCACTTTGGCAACTTTTGGCATCCTTAGTCCAACCAGGCACCTCATTCACAGCTGTTATGTTTGTGTGCTTCCTCCTTGCAGTCTTTGAATTTTTATTCAACACATCACGTATTACTATTACTTTCCTCACTCAAATTCATTTTAGTGCATTTGAATGGAAAAGGTCACGTACATCCAGCTCAACCCCTAAATGACAGATCATGCCCACACACCATCAATACTTCAAAGAGGAAGACACTTCCTTGGTTACAATGCATTCACAGGCCAGAAATCACTCTCTTTCCTCAGCACACCAAACATCCAATATATCGTGGTCATGACTATTTTGGTCATTTTGCAGAGATCCTTTCCCCATCCGCCTAAAACATTCAATTTCTTTCTCCTGCTCCCACTCACATTCCTGCTCCAATATTTCCTTCAGGATGTCTCTCTTCTTAGGGAGGTGCAAAAAAACTGCAGGCACTTATCACATGAAGCACATCATGATGAGAAACACCCACCCTTCTCATGAAGTACCACCTCCCTCCTATCCATCTTCCTGAAGTACATGCCAGTGATCATTTGCAACCACTCTGCACAAAGCTAAATAATTCTTCCTTCATGCTGAAACCACCAACGAAGAGCCTCCTTGGCCAGGGAAACAGATCATACATTGAATCCAGATGTCCAGAACAAGAACAGGAACCATAATGTTCGTATCATATCTAGAAGCTAACAGCCCCTCTCCATTCCAGCACCCAGACCTGGTTTTCACAATGACACAGCATCACAGACCTTTCTGCTTCCCATTATTGTCAGGGGATATTTTATAGTGATCAATCAGCCTCTGCAAACCTATGCAAAATACCTGATTCGCACGGCAAAGACTATGCATGACTGTTTGTCATTTACAACTCTTTAAAGCTCCAACTCTTGCACATTTACAGGTCTAAGCCATGATGGAGCTGAAACCTCCTCATTTCAAATCCCTGGGGCAATATTTGCTATAGTTGATCCCCCAACCCCAGCTGGTGAGCTGCTGATCAGCAGTAAGATGCCAGAGGTAATGGTGGCATGAACATTCATGGCTATGCTCTTCTCTTGTAGCTCTGGGCTCTGTTCACATGTCTAATTGGTCTTTGTCATCCGAAAGCTCTGCCACTGGCACTGACCATCCAGTTCTGCACCACTGCCTGTATCCCACCAGTTGTTGCTGCCTATGTAAGCCCTAAACCAAAAATTTCATCAAGGAAAAAGGCTTCACATAAGTGCTCCACAAAATTTGAACTCATCTTCCTACAGCATCATTTCCTACGGTTTTATCACCTCAGTATCCAGTGTCTTCGGAAACCCCAGATGTAAATTCTTCTGGCTTGCCCAACTACAAATGCATGTGCTTAATCCCATCCATATTAATGAATCTCATAATCATAGCACTTAGCAGCATGTCCTCCATCTGCTGCTCAATAGTAATTTGAAAATGGTGCCAGGAACATTAATGGATGGCAGAAAAGGATGTGAATCACGGGAGTTGGTTGTTTAATACACTTAACCCTCCAGACCAGTATTGCTGTAGTTTCAAAAAGGCATCCCACAAAGTACTGCTGGTAAATTTGTAGAGCACAGAATAGAGCAAGGGATCACTGGATCTCAGGATATCTCCCAGCAACTGAGAAAACAGTATATGCACAAGGATTGTCAAGAGAAACACCTTAGAGTATCATAACAGGGAAAACAGACCAGGAAGTTTGATGTAGTGCATATATATGTACATATATATATGCTCTGAAAAATACTATCCTTGTATAGACATTGCCAAAGCTCTAAAAAATTCAGTGTCATTTCTAGATGGCCCAAGGATATTCTTAAAAATTTGGAGATATATGTGAATACTAGAGAGGGATAAAACTGCAGCCTGTCTTCCTGATTGGTCACTGGGATTAAATCCAGAGTAGTTGTTTTTCCCCATTGAGCTATAGGACTATACTGTGACAGGTGTATCATTTGAATCTACTCTTTCATGGTGGGGAGAAACAGGGTTCAATTGACTTTCTGTGAGATAAGGCCTCTCTCTGGCTATATTAAAATACATACTGGTGCACAGCAAACACGACTGGAAGCAAAGGTCTGTAGAGAATTAATATTCTAGATAAGTGCTTGGGTTTTGCCTAACAGCACCAGGATGAACGAGCTGTTGTTAGGTCGAATTCTTTTCTTGTTACCAAGCAGGTGTCCCAGTAGCACTTGCAAAGATAAGGAGATCAGATCTCCAAATTCAGGGTGAAAGCTGATCGCTAAATCATGATGGAAATTATTCTCTTGCTTTCAAAGTATCAGGTAGTGGCCATTACCACAGGCTATTGTGTCAGCTGGAGACACAAAAAATACCCTATTTTCTTCATCCTTAATACCAAGATTGTTGCCATTTCATTAATATGCCCTTTTTATCTTTTCTCCCTTTTCTTCATTTGATAGGTAATGCTACACTTTGCTTTGCTTGATACTTTGCTGTGTAACCTACATCCCAAGAAGAGCACAAATGAGTGTGGGTCATATTTGTTTGGTAGCAGGTCTGGCAGTTGATCGTCATCCAAGCTGTCCATGCAGGACGTGTAGCTCATTGGCACATAACAATCCCTGCCTCGTAAATCTGAGGTCTCCTCCTCTGTCACACTGCTTCACAACAGAGACAAGTGTGTCCTGAGAACACATTTGTGTGCATCTGAATCTTTTTATGGATTTGCTTTGACTGTGTTCCTTCCTTTTTTTGTGTTTGCTTTCCACAGTTATCCTAGGGAACACATTTTCTGGAAGGAATACTCACCAAGTGTGAATTTAGTGTGAAAACACATTTCAAACTCATAATAACAGCCACTTACATCACAAAATAATTCCAGAAAGTTACACTCATCCACTTGGGAACAGAAACACACCACATCATCAGAATATCAACATCTCCCAAGGAACTGGCCACAAATGAGACACAGAGCACAGATTATTCCAATAAATTATTTAGCAAATAAGTCTGAGCAATAGGTCCATACATAAATATTGTGATCTGTTCTCAGATAATCTACGAATATAAATGATTTAGCTATGTGTCAGATGAATTATTCAGACAAATACTTGGAAAATAAGTGAGATGCAAAACATTCGCTCTTAAAGACGTCCCTTTAATCAACTAATCTTGTTGGCTTCTGACATAGGAAAAATGGAAAGAGAATGAAGCAGAACAGGCTCTTCCTGAAGAGCATTGATTATATGTCAGCAACATCCTCATTTTAACTCTAGAGAAGTAGTCTTTGAATGCTAGTAACTTTCTTAAATCTTGCTTAGAGTCTGAAAAGTTATGCATAGCATCCAGATGCTACATCTCAAAACTTCTGCAGAGATGCTCAAGGTCACAATCAACATGTTTCTCAGAGAGATCCAAGAAATTAGCAAAAAATGCTTTTCATGTGGCTCTGTTTCTTTCCTCTGTTGGATCACAAAATGTATTTCCCTCTTCTTGCACCTTTACTGAGTTATATCACAGCACCCCACTAAGGGAAAGATGAATATGTCTTGTGACTCTCTCTTTCTAAACCACATTGAAATGCTTCTCCAAGAGAAGCAGCCTGCATCCCCCTTGAGCAATGAAGTCTGCCATCTGGTAGGTTTGTTCTTTATAGTCATTTAGAGGATATTAAATCTTCTTTTGTATTCAGAGAATTAGGTGGTGGAAGGACTTGGCATTCTATTGAAGAACAAAGAAAAAAAAGGAGAAAAACAGTTCATAAAGGCATTGTGTCCAGAGAAGAATATTAGAGAGGCATTAAGTAGAAAGACAAAAGGCAAGCTAGCATCAGCTCCTTTGAAAGCTGTAAATCATTCTGACTCCTCGGGTGGTTGGTTGAGTTCATTGTTAGTTGGGTAATTATTATCCTTCGTTAGAACCTAAGTTTCTAAACATATTTTGAAACAAAATAATCCAAAATGAGCTGCCAGAAAGACCTAATGGTGTCAAGGGAGAGTCATGGAAAAAATATGTTCAAACAGAGCTTTTAAAAACCCCAACTTTTTATATATTTCTCTAAATTGCTTAGCTTTGGAAAATCAGGGCTTTTCCAAGCTCTTGTCTTTGGTCCCTAAAAGTTGAAGGCAGAAGGTTTCTAAGGGAGAAAAAGTCTCCCAACAAGGTTTTTGGTATTCCTTGGGGACTTTCAGTGGCCCTCTAACCTGGAGAGTAATGGAGCACGCTAATGCTTCCAAATCTGTTATTTCAGCAGATGCCAGGAGTGTTTGCCTGGGTGGAGGGCCCCTTCTGTGAAGTGGAGGCTGTTGGCAGGCTGGAGGGATCAGGTAAATCCCAACAGAGAATGAAGAGCTTGCAAATCCATGGGCATGCTAGAAATTCAGATTTGTGCAAGGTCTGATAATCTAAACCAAGTGCTTGCAGTGATTGATGGTATGCTATTGACTGATTGATTGCAAAGACATAGACCAACAGCTTGCAAAACAGGCTTCGCAATCCTAGAAGGTTTAAGCAGGGCCATAAACCCAAGTTAGACTCAGTTTAATTTTATTTTGATGCTGATAATTGCTGTTGCTGCAAGTATTCTGCCTGTAAGTGAGGATTCAAGAGAGAGAAAAGTTAAGAACATTGAGCTAGACAGTGTCACCACAAAATGCAGGAGAGCCCTGAGACTGAAACCCCACAGAAGCACCTGCACTGGGGGACTGCCCAGTGCCACACAGAGCAGCCCTGAGCTGAGTTCTCTTAGCAGTAGCAATCAGGAGTGCCATTTTGTGCCTTCCTGTAGTCTCACACTGCAAACTCACCCAGATGTGCAGGACACAGCCGACCCAGCCACCCACCTGAGACTACACAGTCACCTCAGGACTCATGCATGTCAGAAACTCTCTAAAATGGGAATTCAAGTCTTCTTGAATCATGGCAAAACCACAAAAAGCCCTCAGAAAAATACTATACATCCCCGTGAAGTGCTGACCAAGCACAGGGCAGCACCTACACCACAAAGTAGATCCACGTAAGCCAGCTGGAACAACCAGATGTAAATTGGAGGAGCCCTCTGGCTCACATTGCTACCTGTAGGAAAAAATAACCCTGTAACTAGCAGCGACAGCAAATCTCCAAACCCCTCCGCTATTTCTCCAGATTCACAGTCAGTTTCCTACCAGACTCATGTGTCAGCAGGTCATAAAAAGTTTTAAGTTGCCTTTTCTTTTTCTGGCATTCTGGAAGAAGTTGTACTAACAATGAGCCACTGCTTGACAGCTCTGAATCCCAAGCTGTTGGGATACAGTGTGACTTCCAACATATTGCTTCCAGCCCCCACCACCCACAGGCAGTGGCCTGGCAGGGGGAGCAGCACAGCCTATTAGGAGGAACCTTCAACAAAGAGATCCCTTATTCCCTGCGCTCATTGAAAGGGCAGCACCCACACCAGGCGATGCAAGGAAGCCAGTTCAGCTTCTGACAGGTCAGGAGGTTGGAGGAATGGTGATAATTCCACACATTTTTTTTCGTGCTGCACGGCCCAAATTAAAGGATGCGGAATGAAAGATACCACATCCAGAAAGGATGGAGGTTTTTTTCACCTTGAACTGCAGCTTCAAACCCATGCAGGAAAGCTAACCTTAGGGGGCTGGAGGAAGAAAAGAAAAAAATGAAATGCCACCAACTGCTGTCATTGAATCTGGCTTTGCTCCAAGGTCTGTCAGAGCCAAGATTGATTAGGATATATGGTATCCTGGAAACAGTCAGTACCTTCAGCTGATTATAAAGCCATTTTAATTGTCTTGCTACCACCATGGCAACCATACTCCCAACCACAGCCTCTAGGAGTGGAAATGGGCTATTGGAGGACCATCCTGTGCCTGTAGACCACATCTGACTTATGCGGTGATTCAGACAGATAAAACCTTGCTCCAACACCAGAAGAGACCAAACCTGGAGAAGGAAATTAAGCCAATACTGTAATACGTAGTTACTCATTATCATAGCCAACATTTACCATAATAATTTAAATGGACATTTGGTATTATAAAGGCAGGCCCCTATTACAGTTATCCCTGCATATTTTTAAACCACAAACAACCCCTTCAGTGCTGCACACTCACATGTGGGATAGGCAGGGCCACATCTCCTGCACAGTGGTAAGGGAAAAAGATGTATGGCCCTGAAAGCATATCAGAGAGTGAAACTTGAAGGGATGGGAAAAGCATATAAGTAGGAGCTCTGCAGCCAAGGAACAGTAGATGTTTTAATAAAAAGTAACTTGCCTCCTTCCAGTACGTTTTTGAAGTTTAGTATCAGAATGCTTTGTGTGATTATTATTTCCCCAGCCTGAAGCTCTGGCACGTGAAGCCTCTTTGATTCCCATGCTCAGTGTGTGTTAAAACACCTTACCTTCCCTGGTTCAAACAGGGAAGTGTGACCAGATTTTCTGACCCAAAAGTCCGTGTATCAGGCAGGAATGGATCCTTTTAGTTGCTGCCTCATTTATGTGAGATCTGAGCCTATTACTGGCCAGCTCACTCGTGCCTGCTTGGATTGAGGAGCTGTGCTGCGTGGGTTTCTCTACAGGATATGTAGCCATGGGACTTTACATATTATGAGATGCTTCTCAAAAACACCTTTTAAAAGGATCAAATATCTGCAAGTGAATTGGAGACTCTTCTCTCCCCCTTTCTGCAAAGACATTACTCAGTTGAATGCAAACAGAAAATTGGAGGACTGAGAATTTTCAATCAGAACTGGGGTGATTAATTGTCTCAGAGCACTCACAAGGTGACATGCACACCAAACAGCAAGGTATAACATCTCACAATTCACAATGAGAGGTGTGTCCAGGAGGGACAGCAATCCACAAAGGGGAGAGAGATGGGAGAAGAAAGGTCAAATTTACAACATTAAAGTCACAAGGTTAATAATAATGCCTTAACATCATGCATATTCATCCGACTCCTTCATTTCTGCTGAGCCAGCACCGCTGTCCCTGCTTCTGACAGTACCCCACAACAAAGGCAAAAGAAATTGGTTCCTTTTAACCTATAGCAAAAAAGGTCTGTAGTAAGACATACCATTATATAGATGCTGTGTGGATGGGAAGTTGCCACCACTCAGCTGATGCACTGACTTGTCAAGACACATGAAAACAGCAGGACACACATCATGGAGAAGCAAGGTGACAGCTGCATCTCCTGCACACAGCTCTGCAGGCAGATATGGAAGATGGACACAAACATGTGCAGGCTCCACTGTGGACATCCAGCTGTGAATATTGCCTGTCTAACCGGGGTGCCTTTCGCCATGCTAGGTTTTGGCAGAGGTTCAAGGCAGGGGCTTCTCTTATGCAACAGTTCTGGCACTGGGGGCTTGCACGTGGTCCCCTCCAAGAATCTGGAGGTGGCACGTACAGCTGGTGCCACCCTGGACCTCAGCACCAACATGTCTCACTGAGCATCCTGACCCTGGGTTTTCAGCTGGGTTTGGTGTGCAGGATGAGTGTCCTTCTCACACCAGTCTTACTCTGGATCTGAAAATGCAAACCCCTTCTCTTGAAGCCAATAATTATTTCCATGAGGTATATTTAATAAAGGCATCTATTGAATACTTGTGGTCTCCTGGCATAATTAATCATGAAATTAAATTCAGTCTGTGCAGTGTTCAAATCAGTTCCACAGGAATAACACTGGTTGACTGACACTTAACCCTGTTCATCATCAAGAGTGCCTTTGCCATTACAGCCTATTTTTGAAACTGCTGTGGGCTTCAGAAACTACCAGTATGGGGCTTCCAGGAGCCCACACAGAAGATATCCCACCCACATCCTCTGCTTTCCCAATTGGTGTCTGAACAACTTGCCCATGGAGGAAAGTGAATTCCCCACTTGAGGCCTTGAGGGTTGGAAACACAACTGCAAAGTTCTCCTGGAGAGCACCAGGCAGATGCTGGTTGCTTCTGAATGTTTTCTCTATCTGCCACAGACACATCTTCAGCTGACAGAGACCATACCACATGGACCATATCACAAGTGTTTGTGTGAGAAAAGAAGCATTCCATTTCCTCACCAGACACATAGTAAACACACAGCAGAGGTATTGCTACAAGAGGATCATCAAAAAACACCAGGGTTTTTCTCATAATCCTGAGACCTCAAACATTCCCTCTGGCTGTCTGCATCTTTCTCATTATCGATGCTGCTCTATCTGTGTAGTGTCCCAGCTGGCTGCTCTTTATCAGCCTCAGCTAGCAGTTTCCGACTGTCCAGTGACATCCAAATAAGTGCAGAAAGCCCCTGACTTGTGCCCATCTCTCAAAGGTCTCAACATGCTGGTGGGAAGGAAGGACAGAGAAGGTCTGAGCTGTACCTGTTACCTGAAAGCCCCTCAGGAAGAGGCACAATTGCTCACTTCTCCACAACAATCTCTGCAAGGAGCAGGAGAAAAGCCCCAACACACTCTGGTCACCGTGGAGGCTGACAGAAGGCAGAATGCCTGACAGTGCCAGCAGGGCTGGGTGCAGCCCCTGTGTGCCACTGAGGCGTATCTGCCATTCAGGACTAAACAGATCCTGTGGCAGAGACAGAAGGTTGCTTTTTTCCTCCTTGGAGCCACAAAACCAAAATAAATAGTTGTTTCCATAAAACTCAAAATAGCTTTAAAACATTGCTTTTTTTCTGACAACAGTCACTGCCTGTCTCTGCTTTCCACCATGACTTTTGCAGCTCCTAGGTAAGCAACTTGGGAAAAAGCACAGGAACCTGGTTGTGGGGAGTACAAGTGAAAGCAGAGGGAAAAGTCCCTTGGAGGAATGGCACTGTCCCCACCAACCTCCCCGCAAGATTCTGGTGTCCTTAGATACAGGTGGCAGAAGCAGTAGAAACAATTTCTCTGTTTGACACAGTGGACCATCTTGTGCAGCCCCATATCTTGATCCTGCCCTGTCCTAGCCAGCACCTGCACTGCAAAAGGGGTACTACCCTGATGGCATATTCAGGCACCCTAATATCTCCCTGCAGTTCTGGTCCCACGGATGCCTTCTTAAAGATCTCCTGCAATTCCCACTGTTATTGGGAAGTCAGTTTCAGCATTCACACTATAAATTTGCCCTTGCAGCTGTTCTGTCCTCAGACAGGAATAACTCGTGAGTCTGGGAACAAAACTGTCAGAAACAACTGGTCAGCCCATTGCCACGTGTTCCTTCTCAGAACACTGGGCCTTTACACACTAAAGCTATACACTGAATATACAGGATTAAAATGATAGCTATGTTTAATACACACTTGCAAAAGGAGCATGTAAAAAGCACACAGTTTGTAAAAGCTCACAGTTCAGGAGCAGCTCCCAAAGGAGACCCTACAAAACTTGTTCTTGGGTGCCTGTTGAGTTGGGATCCATGTCCACAATCCTGAAGCTGGAAAATAACCCAGCAGATACACTCCCTATATATATAGAGTGTGTATATATATCTATATATATATCTCCTTTGGACAAAGGCTGCCTTCAGTGAACCAAATGGGTTCACTGGGCGTGAGCAGAGATCCCTCCCATCCACCACCCTGAATGCATGAAGGGTGGAATGCAGCAGTGACAGCACTGCCCCACTGCCTTAATTGAATTACCTTCCATCATTGCCCATCGAAACAGGCAGGATCTTCCCTTAAATCACCAGCAGCTGACATTTTCCCCCCCACCAGCCAAGCATGAATCACGCTGAAAGGGAGGTCGAGATCCTTATTTCCTGACAAGTAAATGTTGGATAGAGGGGGGATTGAAGAGGGTGTTACACATTACCTCCTTTTTCCCTGCTCCAGCACCTGTCTGTGTCTCCCCTGGATGCTCCATGGACCCTGCACTATCCAATCATGCTGGCATTCATTTTGCAGGACCTCACCCATACCAAACACTAGAACAGTCTCCCCTAGTTGACATCCATCTCCCCTTCAGTGCTCATGCTGCTCCACTGTGCATTTGTATGCTTTGTGCTGGAAGTTCCGCTCTTGGGAAAGGCATCAAAGGAAAGGTCTGTTCTGGCTGCTGTGGCACATGTCCCTCCTTGGAGCCCCATTTCCCCCAGGGCCAAGCAAAGAGGATACCCAAGGGGCTGCAGCTCTGCAGGCTGAACCCACAGCTTCCATCGCTGGATGTTCAGAGGGAGGAGGGTAAGTCTGGGCCCCCCTCACATCCCTTAGCACCTGTGCTTGAACTGCTTCCCGAGGGGATGCCCAGCAGCGGGGAAGACCATGCTCCCCTGTAAATCCAGAGTCCATATCTATCCACCACTTCTCCCTAGGCTGCTGCCACCAGAGTGGCTTCCCCCACTGCGGGTGTTTTCTGTCTCTGTCCCCAGCATCGCCAATACAAGCAGAGCTGCAGATGTCCCCCTGACAGCCCCTCTCCAGCAGGTTTGAGGTGGGCTCCTGCCAGGTCCCTGGCAAGGGGGGACCCCTTTATTACAGCTCTGGCATACACTGCCTGACGGCCCCAGCTNAGGGGCGGCGGGCGGCTGCCGGTGAGCCGGGCCGCGGCGCGGGGGGCTCCGCCGGGGTCGCGGGGGAGGCGGCGGGGGGAACAGCTGCCACCTGTGAGTCTGACACCCGCAGCCCCGCCGCGGGTCCGCGCCGCCTTCGCGGGGCAGCGGCTCCCAGGNCCTTTGGACAAAGGCTGCCTTCAGTGAACCAAATGGGTTCACTGGGCGTGAGCAGAGATCCCTCCCATCCACCACCCTGAATGCATGAAGGGTGGAATGCAGCAGTGACAGCACTGCCCCACTGCCTTAATTGAATTACCTTCCATCATTGCCCATCGAAACAGGCAGGATCTTCCCTTAAATCACCAGCAGCTGACATTTTCCCCCCCACCAGCCAAGCATGAATCACGCTGAAAGGGAGGTCGAGATCCTTATTTCCTGACAAGTAAATGTTGGATAGAGGGGGGATTGAAGAGGGTGTTACACATTACCTCCTTTTTCCCTGCTCCAGCACCTGTCTGTGTCTCCCCTGGATGCTCCATGGACCCTGCACTATCCAATCATGCTGGCATTCATTTTGCAGGACCTCACCCATACCAAACACTAGAACAGTCTCCCCTAGTTGACATCCATCTCCCCTTCAGTGCTCATGCTGCTCCACTGTGCATTTGTATGCTTTGTGCTGGAAGTTCCGCTCTTGGGAAAGGCATCAAAGGAAAGGTCTGTTCTGGCTGCTGTGGCACATGTCCCTCCTTGGAGCCCCATTTCCCCCAGGGCCAAGCAAAGAGGATACCCAAGGGGCTGCAGCTCTGCAGGCTGAACCCACAGCTTCCATCGCTGGATGTTCAGAGGGAGGAGGGTAAGTCTGGGCCCCCCTCACATCCCTTAGCACCTGTGCTTGAACTGCTTCCCGAGGGGATGCCCAGCAGCGGGGAAGACCATGCTCCCCTGTAAATCCAGAGTCCATATCTATCCACCACTTCTCCCTAGGCTGCTGCCACCAGAGTGGCTTCCCACACTGCGGGTGTTTTCTGTCTCTGTCCCCAGCATCGCCAATACAAGCAGAGCTGCAGATGTCCCCCTGACAGCCCCTCTCCAGCAGGTTTGAGGTGGGCTCCTGCCAGGTCCCTGGCAAGGGGGGACCCCTTTATTACAGCTCTGGCATACACTGCCTGACGGCCCCAGCTCTGCAGCTCCTCGGGACGAGGGGGTGTGATGCTGCACACAGCAGAGCGGGTCCCTGCCGCTGGCAGGGGATGCATCTGGGAAACTCACCCGGGAGTGGGGCACCCGCCCCCCGCAAAGAAAGAACCCCTCCAAAAAACCCACAAAGTTTGTGCCTTGTGAACGCGACGTTTTTTCCGCAGGGGGTGCTGCAGGGAGGTGTCAGCCTCACGCCCCCGAGCTGCTCCGGGGAGTGCCCCCTGCGCGACCTCTGTCCGGAGCTGCGTGTGACCCTCACCGTGCGGGGGTCGGGGCTGCGCGGGGCGCTGCGGTTCCACGCGTGTCCGCACAAAGTGCCGGCACCACAAGAGT